>LPNX010655657.1:0-252389 GCA_001517045.1 Pseudotsuga menziesii | reverse complement strand
TATTTGTTTCGAGGGTAGATTCCTTCTTGAGCCTTCAGCTTCATCGTCTTCTTCAAAAAAGCTAAGGTGGATAAGAAGTTCTTCAAG
Source organism: Pseudotsuga menziesii (assembly GCA_001517045.1). Lineage (NCBI taxonomy): Eukaryota > Viridiplantae > Streptophyta > Pinopsida > Pinales > Pinaceae > Pseudotsuga > Pseudotsuga menziesii. Next base: position 252,302 of record LPNX010655657.1, on the reverse strand, counting down.
AGTTGAGTTCTTCATATTCCTCATTGATTGAGGGATCTTCTTTGGATGGTGATATCTTGATCTTCAATTACTCCCATATTCTCTTCTCTTCTTATGATTCAAGCTTCTTCTTCTTCCCAAAGTTTGCTGAAAGTAATCACTTCCTTCTGGAACACATTCCTTGAATGAATGAGTTCCACGATCCTGGGAGGCCATTCAAGGTGGCCATCATCACTTCCACATTCTTCACTTTTTCTTTTACCGCTTCAAGTTGTTCTTTGATTTGAGAGACTCTTATGACTGCATGGTCTCTGCATTATGGATCTTCACATTCTTCAACTGGTTTCTTTAGTTCATATTCTGATTTTGTTCTTCCCTTCAAATAGCTTGAAATTTTGGAAGACCTTCAACAGCTTTGCTTGCAAAAGGTAGTGCTCTATAATGCCAAAGCTCATTTGGCTCTACTGTGTCATAGATCAAGGCTTTTTTTGGATATCCCTTCAATTTGTACAAGCCTCCTTCTTGTTCTTCAATCACTACCACATCATCGATAGTCTTTCCTTTTGGCCATATGATGACTTGACCATCTATGAATGCAGCCCGCATTCCTTTTGCATCAATGCTGAAATGGAGAGAAGGTTCTTCTTCAATCCTAGCACAAACAATACTTCTTTAATTGTTAGAGACTTACCAGAGTCTAGTTTGTATGAAGATTCCCCACTACCTGTTATTGGATATTGGTAGTCATCTCCTAGTTTCACCTTGTGAGGTGATTCATGTTCTGACAGTATTACAAAGGATTCCTTGAATCCCATCATATGTTTGGAATCCCCACTGTCTATAAGCCAATCATCACTTCCATGAGTAATGTTACCTATGAGAGCTGATATCAGAACATATTCATCCTTGCTTGAAGAATCTTCACTTTCATATCTGGATCTCTTTCTGGATGGTTCATCATCCTCTGCCGCATGAGCATGATGTCTTCTTTGGCCTTGACTAAGTTCTTCTTGTGAAAAGCTTCTAACCTCGTCTCCCTCTGAAACTGGAACCTCTATACTCAGGTAGGTGTCTAATCCAGTTTCTTCAGAGAGATCAGATACTTCCAGGCTTGGAAGTTTTCAACTTCCCTAAGCTTGTCACCAAGCTGATGTGATATATCATATTGAAATGAGAACCTCAAATGGAAATAGCAAAGGATTAGATCTTACCGATTTGAGGTGTCTGTCCTTGTCCCAGAGTTTGCTGATCTAGGGTTTGTCACAGAAAGCCTAATTTTCAAAACTTGGAATCTTTCAGATCTAATTGGATAAAAAGATAGATCTCTTCAAATGGATCTGTCCAATGTACTCCTTTTCTGAAAACAGTGGAGGGAAGCTCCCAAAATAGGAAGCCCTAATTTTCCAATTTCTTCTGCATAAATGCCTGTTACTGTTTCTGTGATATCTCCGAAATTACTGCTCCTCTGTGTCTGAAATTTCCCACTGAGGTAACCTCGCATGTCCCTGATACACCACTACATCTTTCATCATAATTGATTTCACCATTTGGGATTTATGATCCTTTTCCCAAGGTGACCTATTACAGGACTGTTCAAAACAACGAAGTTGTACGGAATGCCACGTGTCACAGGTTCATCTTCTGAGTCTGATATTCGGACCACCGAAATTAAAATCTGTTCCCTTTCTGGAACATCTTTAGGAATTCCATTTGGACCTCTGTAACTCAAGATATTGCAGATATCCCCAGATGTCATGTTCAATGATGAATTCTGGAAGAGGCTGGAACCCTAACTTGGAGAGATCATATCGCCTGGAGTACAGCGAATTTGAGTCTGATTTTTGGACACAGGCTTCATCAGGATTTTATAATCAGCCCCTACAATTTTCAGTTTTTGAGACTTCACCAATCTTGGAATATAGCGATTGTACCAAAACTTAGCAGTTTTAGTATTTAGGGTTTCTCCTAGCTCAGGGTCAAAGTAGGGTTTGACTTTCCTGGAGTTTCACCCAACCAAATTTCTTGATCCAGTCTCTAAACTTTGTTTTTGATGAGGAGAATAACCCTATGCTGGTCTCACTCAAAAATTCATCCTCTGTAGAAAGCCCTAATTTCCGCATCGAAGACTGAAAATGCTCGGAATCAAATTCCGCTTCGACATAAAGATGCGCCCTAAGGAGGAGAGTTGTTCCACCTTACTTTTGCTGAAAATATGTGGAGGAAGGTCCACAAACTAGGAATCCCTAGTTTCTGCAGCTGCACAATGTCTTCTTCTCAGGTTAGCTCTGATACCATGTTAGTTTTTCATCACATTAAGCTAGCATTATGATCTTAGGATTTTTTCATTGAGAGAATAACAAGCACAACAATAAAACATAAGCACATCACAAGAAACAAGAGACACAAATATTTTTCCTCGGGGAAACCATAAAGGATAAAACCCCGCAACTTCCTTAGAGATAGAATCAGTATCAAAATAGTAAGAGATCTCCCAAAACAGCAGTAGTCTTCTTCTTCTTTCTAGTCCCAAAATTTCCTTCTTCAGTAGTGCGCCACACTTGGGAGAGAAAGTGATGTATTTCACAAGTGATAAATAGAGAGACTCTCACTCTCTATTTATATTCATCCGTTCACTTTAATTTCCTTTTCACACGTAGGCTCAACCTAATAATTACTACTCGAGCCTACACCTTAATTAGTGTATAATAACTCAAGTGCCCCGAAACTGTGGGGACTTACCTAATGACTTGATATGACTTGATTACATTATTAATCCTCCCAATCGGAACATCGGGGCATGACCACATGACTCAAATACATAATAGAAACATCCCGGAATAAACATCGGGTTACAATACATAAGATACATAGAAGAATACATTCTGAAGTTACATATACATCAACAGTGTTAAGGGGGAACCACTTCTTGCAGTAGTGATAGAGGCGGTGGCACCACTCTTTGCTCATTGATGAGGAGGGGTTATACTTTAGCACCACTTCGGTAACACTATTTGTCAATGGAAGAGGAGCATTACCAGCTCAAAACAGGGAAAAATTGCAAGGGGATATTTTTGCTTGTCATTTCTCTAGGAAAAACTTTGAGGGATTGGAGCACACAAGGGGATACATGTCCCATAACATGAGGGTGATGATATTTCAGTATAACAACTAGTCTTCTAGTGAAGAAATGTGTAGAGCATATGCCAAAGCATTACAGTCACCAAAAACTACTGAAAGTCCAAAACATTCTCAGCACACTAGTGATTCAAGAACATAAGACTGTCATAATGATGAATCGTCAGTAGGATCTCTAGGACTATTCATTGGTCCTAAATATTTCATTAAAATAAAGTTTTGTTCATTTTAATTCAAATCTTATGAGCTTGCTTGTTTGATAGATTCAGGTTGCCAAATGAATTTGGCAAAAGGAAATCATATACCATATTTTTATTGGGAAAAAACAAACGAACATGGTGGATCCATTGGAGGAAATCCTGTACATCTCAAAGGACGAATTCCATATTTTCCAATAAGCATCAGTGGAATAAAATAAGTTTTGCATCTCAATAGTCTAGACGACCTAAAAGAAGATTGCATCATAGGATCACCATTCTTGCATAAAGTCAGCCCCATTATAGTTGATGAGCCCAATATGAATTTTTCTTGTACAATAAATGGTAGAATAGTTTCCACCCCTCTATACTATTCTGCTTCTTTCAAATGTAAGAATCTTGTTCCCCAATCTAACCCCATTCTCAGTCTTGTAGAACTGTTCAAAATGGAAAGATGCATCTCCTATGCAGATATGCATAAAGAATATTCCCTCTCCAAAATTTCCTCTAAACTAGAGAAGGATTGCACCTCAGAGTCACCTAATGCATTTTGGACTAGGGAAAAATAATTTGTCTCCTTACCTTTTAACCCCCTAAAAAAACAAAAATCTCAAAAATCCTATGCTGCCCTTATGTCTCCCTCAGAAAGAGAATTATGTGCAAATGAAATCAAAGAACTCTTACACAAAGGCCTTATAGAACTTTCTAAGAGCCCTTGGGTATGTCGAGCATTTGTTGTCAATAAACACTCTGATATAAAAAGAGGAAAACCTAGACTGGTTGTGAATTTTAAACCCTTGAACAAAATCCGTGAACCAGTTCATTACCCTCTGCCTAATAAATCTAGTCTGTCACAAAGAATAATAGGATGCACCATTTTTAGCAAGTTTGACCTGAAGCCTTGTTTTTACCAGATTGGAATTGAAGCAAAAGACAGGTACAAAACTGCTTTTGTTGTTCCTCATGATCAGTATCAGTGGCTGGTCCTTCCATTTGGCATTAACAATGCACCATCATAATTCCAGAAAAGAATGGAAGATATCTTCAGAGAAAATAAATGGGCATTAGTGTACATAGATGATATTCTTATTTTTTCCAACAATTTGCAGGAACATTTGAAACATCTTCAAGAATTTTATTCTTTGGTTTTCAAACATGGATTGGTTTTGTCAAAATCCAAAATGGAAATTGGCAAAAAGGACATTGAATTTTTAGGATATAAAATAATTAAAGGATGGGTGATCCTTCAAGAACATGTCCTTAAGGTTTTTGCTCACTTTCCTGATCAGGTATTAGAAAAAGTTCAATTGCAGATATTTTTGGGAATCCTAAGTTATATCAGGCCATTGTACAAAGGACAGGAAGATGGCATTCATCTGCTACAACAATGACTGAAGAAAAAACACCCAAGATGGAATAAAGATATGATGGATGCAGTAAATCAAATAAAAGAAAAAGTAAAACAACTTCCTCCACTCTCACTACCACAAGGCTCGGGTCAAATGGTGATTGAAACAGACGCATCCAATAAAGCTTGGGGAGGTATTCTCATAGAAAAACATGGATATCAAGAAGAAATCTGCAGCTATGCTTCAGGAGCATTCAAAAATGCGGAAATCAATTATCCGTCAAGTCACAAGGAAATCCTCATAGTCAAAAAGACTGTAAACCATTTCAAGATTTATCTAAAAACTATCAAGTTCATTGTTAGAACAGATCTAAAAATAATGCCTGGTATATTCAAGAATGAAAATCTTATGGCAAAAAATAGTTCTAGGATTTTAAAATGGTTTCTTTGGTTGCAAAACATTGATTTTGAAATTGTATATAAACCAGGATATTTGAATTGTGTTGCTAATATTCTAATCAGAGAATAATTATAGGAGAAAAATAGCCTCAACATGTTGGCTATGGAGCATCCATCTCATCAAACAAAAAATCTAAGCTTCGAATATTCAATGATCCCTTGTCAAAGGAAGAAAGAGAAGATTTTTTGAATTGCACCAGCAAAAAGGAAGCAGATAAGTATCTAGCACTCTCCTTGATCCAACAAGTAAGTGCCTCTCCTCTGAAAATACAAATATTAGAGAGATAGGAAAAAAAGCCTTTAAAGGCTTAGAAAATGCCATGCACTAGCTTCAGCAGCTTAATCATGTTTGGGTTGACACAGCTTATACAAATGAACGAGAATTGTATTATGTGGATATTGGTTCAGGATTTTTTACATGGAATAGTTATAACCTCATATTGCAGTTCTGCAGAGAATGGGGAGAAATAATAATTTTGTGGAGATCCTTCTACACTGGTGCAACAACAATGGTACGAATGGACAGAAGTTTTCATTGATAAATTCTATCCAAGAAAATATTGGGTTCAACGACGTGTAAATTTAATCCTACACCTTCAAGCAGACATGATCGTAGCACACCACAATCATATGTGGTTTAAATTTAAACTGCGACAACTTGGAGGAGCTTACTCTCCTCTTGAACCCCCTGTTGAACTCTATTTTGGTGGTTAGTCGGTACGTCATGTGTTCTTCCGTCAGTTGGATCCGTCTAGGGTTTTTCTACGTTCATCCTTTGCCCTATGTCGTTATCCTTGACACTGCAAGAAGATGCACATCAAGGAAGACTATGGATATAGGGTTGTTAGTGAAGTATCGAATTGAACAGAAAAGTGACACTATAGATTTTATTTATGTTCACAGTTGCAGCTTTCTCCATGACAGTTTTGTGAAGGAAGGTTTCCAATGAAACTGTTGTTGGAGAGGTCACATTTTTAGACACCACGGTTTCACCTCACAGTGGTTTTATTATGTTGAATGATTTACTTTTCTTTTCGCTAAGGTTTTCTTGTTTTTCAACTAGTTTTAACAACCCCTATTTTTATTGCAAAACTCTAGGCATCTCCCAAAGAAACAACAATCAATTCGGTAACCTTATCCACAAGCTCAGGATCTAGCACTGGAAAATGTAATGGACTCCATAGATATAGAAAGGATTCTCCCTGAATATCACATGATGTCGAAACTCATGGAGATGGAGGGTTTAATGGACATCATTCTTGAACCCTGGTTGACAATGCCATCAAAATATGCTCTTTCTAATATTAATTTTTCATTTTTTATCACATCTCCCCTATCCTAGTCTTAATTATGATTTGTATCCTCACCTTCATCTCATTATAACACACAATATTTTGTGCTTGTTAGGGATGATTTTGGAGCAGTGTATAATTTGCCTCGTAACTCATCAGGGTTCTCATCTTCAATGGTCAATTCTCCTACCACTAGCCTTCCACAATTGATGCTGTAATGGACAATTTGATGGCCTCAACATCACAAGATATTCTAGGTTATCATATGAAAGTTTGACGTAGCATGGTCCCACATGCCTATTGGGAGTAGAGGAGTCTCTAGGATCCAATAGCAGAGGAATATTTTTGCGTTTAGGTCACATTAGGGCCTATGGCAGGTGCTTGAATCTTCTGGTGCGCACAAAACAATATATTGGTCACCATTTATCTTGTCGTAATTTCTGTTTAGTGGAGGATCAGAGTGGAAATAAAGTCATTCCTAAGGATGTTTTGAAGGGATCCATGGAGGTGTATGCAAGGGATGACTAATAAGAAATGGAGAAGTTTGTAATCCCTATATTCTATTTCAACCACCCACTCTTCAACCATTTTCTCCAAGAAGTTGAGCAGTTTTATGGCTTCCACCAAAAAGGATTTTTCACAATTCCTTGCCAGATTTCTGAATACGAGTACCTCTAGTGGCTCATTGACAGGGAGAGATGGAGAGGTTAGTAAGTGGTAATGTTCAATCATCATTTCTTCTTCCCATTTGTCGATTGAATCGTTGATTGTACACGATTTTTTCATATATTACACATTTATGTAATAAATTTGGCAGATCAAAAATAATTTATGGCTCATATCTAAATATTTTATGGCTAATTTCAAAATTAAATGTAAAATAAGTTCTTAGGGAGTAACAAATATGGGAATGTAAAACACAAGAAGTGCTTAGGGCCATGGAGCTTTCCCTGTCAAGGAAACTACACATTCTTCTGAGAAAATATTATGACAATCTGGTGTATATCAAGGAAGAAATTCTTACAGCTCAAAGAAAATAGTCAATTGGTTCAACACCATGCACTCCTGCTTATCGGTTTCTTTGTAATATACCTGATCTAAATCAGATCTGAAATATTAACTATTACTGCTATAATAAACAAAATTAGTTGACAGGTGGGCAAACTTTCTCTAGTAAAAATTGGGAATTGTATTGGGGTTGCAAAGGATTAGTGGGAGAAACCAAAGGAAAAGTTTGGAGGCTGAAATTTTAGACCCCAAGAACCTAGATGTTGGTCCCTTTTAGGTTTCGAACATCATCCAGGATGAAGTCTACTACCAGGCTTCTGGGTGTCCCAGTTGGTGCAAACTGATATCTTCATAGTTAATTCCAAGAAACCAAGGCTAAGGAAATATTATGGGCATAATAAGTCTCTGTTTAGGAATAAAATATCCATATCAGCAGGCTCATAACAGTTTTGTAACATTTTTTAAGAGTTTGATGGTGTTTTGGAAAAAAACTAGAAATTTGGACTAAAGATTGCCTACGCAAGGGAGGCTTCACGAGCACTATACGACCTTAAATAAATCAGGTTTTGTGAGTCGTTTTTGGTTTTGGTGTGATTTTATGAACTAGAACAACTTACATAATGAACTTTAAGCATACACAACTCTCATGGCATTAGAAACAGTAAAACTAATCAAATTTAACTAACTAATGAGCATAAGCAAGCAAGCAAGGTAAATTTTACTATTGTAACTTATCAGATCTAAAAATAATTAATATAATAGGTCTATCAGACCATGCTGAACAATAGAAAACTCATATATTAGTATGTTTTCCATGGTATCATTGTCAGTACATGAAAACTTACAAAAGGCTCATTAAATTAGCATTGAAATGCCTCTCTCACAGAAAATTTGGCATTATGACATACTTGAGCAAAAATATTACTGTATATCAGAGATAAAAAAATATTAAAAGAAGATGACAATATTATAAATATCTTAGAGGATTTGATATCCCTCAATGGTTCCCAAAACTAAATATTTGAGGCTTGAAACAAACACCCAACACCAATCTCACAATCCCGAGAGCATAAGTGAAGTCTCCTTCACTAGAGCTCAATTTCCAATGATGAATGGATGATATATAAGCTTGATATTGGTCTTCAATGGATTCTCCTTGGATCTCTCTAGATTCCCTGTAGAATATAATGGAAGAGAGAAGATAATTGGAAAGCGAGGTGCACATCCCCAAGGTAGCTAAGGCACATCACTCAGACAAGGAAGCTATGCTTCACTCAACATCAAAAAAATAATGATCAAAAGTTGTGAAATGGAGTTGGAAGAATTATTTTATAGACTGATCGATTTGTTGAGAAATTCATCCACCTATTTTGCAAGTTACCCACTTGCAAACCCTAACCCTAAGCCATGAATGCACCTTCCTTGAGGAAATTAGCAAGTTAAGCCTTTAGATGATGTTTCCTTTCTTGCATCACTCAACCAAAGTGGAAATTGCTCCCTCCTTGAGAAAAAGTTTCCTTATTTATGACTGATGATGTTTTCTTGCCAGAATCCTTTCACCAAATTGGAAATTTTGTGTAATACCCCCTCATAACATTTCAAGTAACTTTATTTAAGTTTTACTCATGAGACATGAATAATTTTATAGAAGTTTATGTTTTTAAAGCAAATACAAAAATATGGAATATGGAAGTTGAGGCGCCATGCATTTACTTGAAAAAAAATGATTTTATGGCAGTAACTAAATTCTTAGTTATATTTATGAAGACAAGTGTCCATTCCTGAGGAAGGAGTTAGTTATTAGCTATAAAAGTCCTAGGCACAGAAAGAGAGAGAATGCTGAAATAAAAAGAATAATAGTAGATAACAAGAAAAAGAGAGCTTCCAGATAACACCAAGAAGGGTGTAGGATCTAAAGAATGTTTGTGAAATAACATAGAGATGAGAGTGAACATCTGAGGGATTCTAGGCTTTGAAGTAGAACCATCAGTAAGCACGTTACAGTGCTAGGTTCTGCAATAACTAATTTTGTTCACTAGACTGGTGGTAATGTGAAGGCTGAGGAAAGTAGGTTATGAACTCATAATTTTGGGCAAGGGGGTGGAGACCTTGTATACTAAAAAAATTTGAGGATTTCTTAAGGCTGGATGGTGTGTGGCTGTCACCTTTCAAGTTCTAGGAAAAATTCCAGATATGTTTTATTTGTAACTAAACCCTTGGTTGAATTATGTTTTCCTTTATTTTTGAATAGTACACTATGTTTGAAGATTCATGGAGTATGGAAAGTATATTGTAGTAATTAATTACTGACCTAGTATTTATTGTTGTCTTTTATGATTGTTTTTATTGATTCTTAATGTTAATGATACTCATAATCCTAACAAACCATTCTTTATTACTAAGCATAGAACTAAACCCTACCTTATCGGTATGTGGATAAAAATTGGAAACCATACTTTAACTTTGGGTATTTTTGAACTCTTGAAACCCACTGTAAACTCTTTCATGGGACGGATTTACTGAAAAAAAACAATATTGATAAACTTAAAGTACGTTCATTAACAAAAAAAAAGGATTTAGGGTTAATACTCTTTGATAAATTATTTTAAAACAATATCATTTTTTTATAGTAAAAAAGAAATTAATTTATTAGTTAATATCCATAGGTTAGATCAAGATAAAAGTACTCCTACTTGCACAGATTTATAAAAGGGAACTGTAATACAATCCACAAAGTTGTGAAAGAAAAACCTAATACTTCCACAGAGTGATAAAAGAGAACCGTAAAATAGTCCACAGAGCTATAAAAGAGGATTGTAAAACAAGACTAAATGTCCATTAAATCATAATAAATTCCCAAATAAAAAGAAAAGTAATATACTTGCTTCCATGTTTTTAGAAGGCCTGGATCATTCCTGGTGGGATCTAGCTTGGTGTGCAGTAGGAGACTACCCTGAAGGTGAAATCGTCTTCTTACCAGAAGATGGAGATTCCTCTTATTCCAAACCAACCTTAGATAAATTTGCTCCAAACTCATTTGAATCCTCTTCTTCTAATTCTAATGAAGAAGCAAATTTAGGAGGTTGCCATGGTCCTCTTGATTTCAGTTTTTATATGTTCTCTTCCAACCCGCATAAGATCTCCTCAAAATTTTGGATTGTTGAAATTGACAAAGAATTGTCTGAGACACCTGTCTATCAATATATGAACATGCAAGATATGAAAGATGAAAAAAGAAATATTTTAACAAGAAGAAAAACAAAAGAAAAAGAGAAATCTATCTCTCTAGAAATTAGCAAGAATCCAACATTCTATACAAAGTGTTAGCACTCACAATGTACCCAAGGTTGTGAAAGGTAAATCCCAAGGTAAAAACAAAACCACTTTAGAAAGAAACTGGTTTTTCTTCCAGAGAGGGATCTCTCAATGCAGATTTAGCAAGACCAGATATAAATGTCAACACTCAAAGATTATAAAGGTGGTTGAAACAATACACAGAACCATTGGGCATGGGTCACATATAGATAAAAATATCACAAAATCGTATGTTCAAGAATTTATCAAAGGCAAGGTAACCATTTAATCATAGTCATTCATTGATTCATTTGGAATGGAAGAAAAGAGAACAGTCCATCAATATAGAGCATCAGATGACGAATTCTATATTAACTTTAGCAGAAAGGTTTATAAAATATTTGAAATAATGATCAGAGCACGACCATCATGAATTCTAATCATTCAACGCTATATTTCAAATATGAAGGAAACATAATGGAGTGTAATACTGGAAAAAACAAATCACAGAGAAAGAAAAGCACATACTGTAATATAAATGATGCATGAATCTCTGATAATTCATTCACATTCAACTTTGTTCTTAAAAAATATATGTCTTTCAAAACTCTCAACAACACGATGGGTTCCAACCCCATCTAATAAAATCGATGCAAATATATACATAGAATAATTTGATCTTCCAAGAAGATTCATAACTGAATGATCGGCTTAATTAAAGTCTTGTAACTGAATTCCTAACTCTTAGGAATAAACTACAGCTTCAATCCTAACAAATCATTAAGCTAAAATCAACTTGGTACATGTCCTCGTCTGGTCAACTCCTGGTCGTGTAACACCTGTCTCTATGAATGAAGGATGTATTTTGTTTTTCCAAACCTCTCCACGGCTTTCCACTGCTCTGCACTTGGGGTATCACATTCTATAATTTATTGAATTGACACTTCCAGCTCCATGTATGCTTCGTATGACACCTTGGGAAATCCTCTTCTGACAATCAAGAACTTTTGTAAAATTTCGAAATCCTCTTTTAATTTATCCACAATAGCTTTTCCTATTAGGCCTTTTTCCAAATCATCAAATTTGGAGTGGTCCATGTGGCTCTGAACTAACAAGCTGTGATAGTGCTCCTGAGAAAACATCTGTCCCTCCTCGTCCCAAAAGGAAGGCAGGCCGTCCTCAAATAGCTCTTTGAAAACCTGCTTGAAGTTATTAACCTGTGAAACCATTTCATCATCTCTGTCCTGGACCGTTTTCATTAAATGATGCTTATGGATAAATTTCTTAGCCCATAGTACGATTGATATCCTGTCCTTTATTCAGATGTCATGTAATTTCTGGTATGTCAATGAATTTAAAAAATTCAATGTGTTCTGGGCTGTGGTAAGGGGTCTTCTTTCCATATGTTCGTTCACTAACTTTAGTCTTTGGTGGGCCAAGTTGATCAATATACTTTGATCATCGATAAAATTCAGATGGTGCTGGAATTTGGTAATTTCTACAGATAGGGTGTCCCAAATGATGTGCTTTTCCCCCTGAAGAGGACCTTTCCCAATATTCTTTTCTTTTAGTTCATTGAATTTCTTTTGTAACCGGTTTCTGTCTTGCAATATCTTATTTTTACTTTCATTCATTTTGGCTAATTTGGACTTGATCTTTTCATTCTCTGTCTTTAGCTCTTTTATTTCTTTATCTTTTAAGCTAACCTGGGACATAAGTATTGACAAGTCATTCGCAGAAAAGTCATTCAATCGTTTATCAATATTAACAATAGACAAATTCTCATCAATGGGAGTCTGACTCATCAATTCCTCCATAATCTCCTTCTCATCTTTTTGGTCCTTCTTCAGCAAGGAAATTTGAGATACCAGTTCACTCCATTCGGCTTCCCATCTGTCTTTTTCCTCTTACAACTCGATAGGTCTTCCTTTATGTTCCATCATCTCTTGATGGATCTTGTCCTTTTCTTCTTGCAGAGCCAATAATTCGACTGATTGGACATGTTCTGAAGTCGGGATCTTCAATATTTTCTTCAAAACCTGGAGAGCATTGTCTTTTTCTTCCAACATTCTTCTGACAGCCTGAGTGTTATCTCTTTCATTGCTTGAACTGATAATATCTGCCTGTAACTTCTTAATTTGAATGGCATTGGCCTTATTTTCAACTCTTTCATGTTTCAATTGAACTTCTAACTTATCTATCAAAATTTGTAGTTTATTAATTCCGATCATAGCTTGTAACAAATCTGAATAAATAATATCACTTGTTTGCTTATGTAGTTGTATCTTTTCATTAAGGCTTTCATAGGTTGCAGTTATCTTCAAGGGGGATTGGATACCTGTGTAGAGTTTTAGTTCTCGATGGGTTTCGGACTGCATAGTTGAGTCCATCTTCAGGAGAAAACATATCTCAATTAAAAGCTGCATGAATTTTTACATTATTTATATTGCTGTGTTATGATCTTCAATTTAATTTTTTTTGATAGTCGACTTTAATTCATTAATGTGTCAATGTACAACTAAATTTTTATTAATTAAATAATATTTTTAATTTGTCTAAAATCCTATAGTATTTTATAGTAAATAAATTTCAAAGAACAATTTTTAAAAATTTTTAATTTTTAATTTTTAATTTTTAATTTTTAATTTTTAAAATTTTTAATTTTTAAAATTTTTAATTTTTAAATTTTTAGCGAAATTTTAGAAATTTTTATTTTCAATTTTTAAAATTTTAAAATTTTTTAAAAATTTTAAAAATTTTTAATTCAATTTTTCACTAATTATATTTATGTGTCAGCATTTCATTTAGGGTTAGGGTTCTTGCACATTGTTCACTAATTATATTTATGTGTTAGCATTTTTAATTTTTAGGGAAATTTAAAAAAAAAAATTATTTTCAATTTTTAATTTTTAGGAAAAATTTTAAAAAAAAAATTTAAAAATTTTTAATTTCAATTTTTCAATTTTTAATTTTTATCTTTAATTTCTCTGTTTTGTAGGGAGTGAATGATCGGTTTCCATGAGTCGCAAAGGGTAAGGCCATCATCTCTATTGAAGTTTCTTGGGTGTTTCTCAATCTCAATTGCTTCCCGTATGCGTCTCTTGTTGTAATTCTCCTCAATTGCTAAGACTCTTGCTTCTTCAATGCATACATAGTGGTTAGTCTTTGATGAGTGCTCAGCTACCGCTGATTTCTTAATTCTTCCATGGGTAACATCTGCACAATGCTCCTTTAACCTTATCTGAATTGAGCGTCCTGTCTCACCTATGTATACGTCTTCACATGAGCATGGAAACGAATAAACACCTTTCCTTAGTTTTGGGTTGATGGGGTCTTTTGCTTTGTCTAGCAAATTTCTTAGGGAGTTTGGAGGGAAAAATATTGTCTTGATCTTCTTCTTCTTCAAAACTTTGGCAATTTTATCAGTTGTACCTTGGATATATGGGAGAAAAGTTCTTCCTTGGTCTTCTTGTTCATTATTACAATTTTTGGTTTCCATACTTCTTGCCCTTCTGAAAGCTTTGTTGATATCGTTTTTATCATAACCATTGTTTTGGAGGGTTATCTCAAGGTGTTTTAATTCCTTATCAAGGTGTTCTTTATCAGAGATTCTGACAGCTCGTGTGGCGAGTGTGTGTAATATTCCTAGTTTTTGTGAAGGGTGATGGTGTGAGTTGGCATGTAAGTATGTGTCTGTATGGGTTTTCTTACGATACACCTGGTGGGCTAAGGAACCGTCTTCTTTCTTAGTGATAAGAACATCAAGAAAAGGAAGGGAGTTGTTTTCTTGGATTTCCATGGTAAATTTTATGTGTTGAGATTGATTGTTCATGTGCCTTAGGAAGTCATCTAATTTCTCCCTGCCATGTGGCCAAAAGAAATTGGTATCATCCACAAATCGTTTCCAATCTTTTGGTTTGAGCGGGTAAGAATCTAAGGCTTTTTTCTCAAAGTGTTCCATGTATAGGTTGGCTATCACTGGGGAAAGGGGGGAACCCATTGCGACCCCACTAGTTTGCTCGTATATTTCTCCACGAAAGGTAAAATAGGTAGATTTTAAACAACATCTTACTAGGTTGGTTATATCTTTACTAGTTATCTCCTCCACTATCTTGATTGCTTCTTCCAGAGGGATTTTTGTGTAGAGTTGGGTTACATCAAAACTTACAAGCATATCATTATCATCAACTTTGAGGTCCCTAATGTTTTCCACAAAATGTGTTGAATCTTTAATGTAAGAAAATGTGTGGCCAACCAATGGTTTTAGGGTTTTTGCTAGGTATTTGGCTAGATTATACGTCGGTGACCCGATGGTGTTCACAATTGGTCTTAATGGTACACCATCCTTATGAATCTAACACATAAATTAAAAATTAAAAATGCTAACACATAAATATAATTAGTGAACAATGTGCAACAACCCTAACCCTAAATGAAATACTGACACATACATATAATTAGTGAAAAATTGAATTAATTTTTTTTTTAAATTTTTAAAAAAATTTAAAATTTTAAAAGTTGAAAATAAAAATTTCTAAAATTTCCCTAAAAATTTAAACATTAAAAATTTTAAAAATTTAAAATTTAAAATTTTTAAAAATTGTTCTTTGAAATTTATTTACTATAAAATACTATAGGATTTCAGACAAATTAAAAATATTATTTAATTAATAAAAATTTAGTTGTACATTGGCACATTAATGAATTAAAGTCGGCTATCAAAAAAAATTAAATTGAAGATCATAACACAGCAATATAAATAATGTAAAAATTCGTGCAGCTTTTAATTGAGATATGTTTTCTCTCCTGAAGATGGACTCAACTATGCAGTCCGAAACGCGTCGAGACCTAAAACTCTACACAAGTATCCAATCCCCCTTGAAGATAGTTGTATCTTGTCAGGCACACTAATCTTGTCCAACGTTAGCTCCATTTCTGTTACTTTCTTGTCGTTCACCATGGCCAATTTGAAAGTGTTTCTTTCTGTATCTCTGGTAGAAACTAAGGAGGTTTTCAGATTGTTCAAATTCCTTACCTTTGGGAGCAAACTCCTTGTCTCTTCCAGAGACTGCTTTCTTTTATCCATATAACTAGCCTTCAGCTCCTCCTTGGACTTGAAAATTGTGCTTGGCTCTGAACTATCTCCATCTTTGAAAGAAAATTGATTTACCTTTATAGATTTTGTTGGGATTAGGGCAACTCTTTTGAAATCATCTGAAATTTCTTCTCCTGAAAATCCATCAACTTGGAAAACTTTGGCTTTCTTGTGTGACCCATCTTCATCCACTTCCATGCTTTCAATTTCAGAAAGGCTTCTTTTGATTACAATGCTAGAACCACCTATCACTTGAGACGTTACAACCGGTACAACACTTGCATCCTCATTAGATCTTGGAACATCCATAAACTGCAATAGATTGGCTGCTTCACTCAAACCTTCAATAAACTGGTGATCAAAAGGTTTATTTTTGTTTGCCTACTTCCACATGGAAATTACATGGTGGGGATCATAGTTCATCTTTGAATCTTTTTGGAATTCCATATTCTCCAGCAATTTCTCTATGAACACTAAGGCACCTTTATTTTTGAAAATGAAAGAACCAACTTTAAGTGGGAATTTAATATTTAAGTATTTTTTAAAGGCCCCAAAATGTTCTTCCTCTGAATGCAACCTTTGTCGCATAAAATATAATGCGAAAACTCTAGGAGTGAGGAAATCAGGTAACTTATATGGTTTCCCAGTAAATCCATATATTCTCAAGACAGTAGAATCCTTATGTAGAAACCAATCTCCAACTCGGTCCTCGGGTGAAGACTGCATCATGCACTTCATCTCGTCCAACACATGAGGCAATATTTCATTAAAAAACATTTTATATATCTCTGACATGATTGAATTGGCAAATTCAAACATGTTGATTTGCTTGGGCAAATCAGAGGAGAAAATGGTACTTAAAAATTGTAACTCAGTGACGTTTGAACATAGCAATATGTTCAACAAGTAAGTTTGAAATTTAAAGAACAGGACCCTCGAAAATTCACTTAACTAAAGATGAATTGCTTCTACTAAGTATTCATCAAGACTGAATACTGGAACCGACTGAGACTCAGACCCTAATGAACTCATTTTTAACAAAAACAAAGGATGACTTCACTTACATGATAATCATTGTCAAGACCCAAAATTTGATAGACCAGAGATACCAGTAATTGGACTTCATTTTTGAAAATATGAACATGGTAAGGTAGGAAGAGGCCATCTAATGATTGACCTTCTTTCAAAATGCTGGATAGGAATTTACAACGGACTTCGGTTCCACAACGTTTGTACAATTCAACAAGAACGAAGTCATTCACGGGTTCACGACTGTCAGGGTAACTATCAGGCAAATTGAGGTTTTCACGAATGACTTTGGCATTAAATTTACAGAGTATTCGGGATGTAGACTGGCTCACAATAATTCTCTAAGAAGGGGAGTAATTCATAGCGCACCATTCTATGAATTCCAGGAAGTGTAGGGTTTGTTCGAGAGCAAAATAGTATAAAAAGGATTTACAGACATTCAAGACATCATTTCCTTGTGAATTGTAGTGCCACAACATTTCTTTATTGACTGATACGCTTCCTATGGACAAGTAAGGGTCACACATGTTCCTGTCTCTATCGACCAAATAATCTTCCTTGTCATCTATAACACAACCAGACCCTTGCAATTCCTTCCCTTGGTCCATATTTCAGTTGCTAATGGAAATTAGATGGAGGAGTTATGGGCGTTTAAGCCTTATCTGTTTACTGTGGCTGCGTGTGCTTGAAATTGACAGTCGAAGGTTGACGAAGCCGCAGGTATTTTTCACTCATCCGGCGCCAATGAAATGATCACAAAACAAGTCAACCTCGCTTTTATAGGACCCCACTCCGGAGCGTCCCTTTGGTGGTTTCCACTAAACCAATTTCGCCTCCGGATTGCACCACGATCAACGTGTACAATGGTATATATTCTGCAACCGCCCTTTACCTCCAACTACCGTGCACCTTTCCGTTCCGGATCCATCCGTGACTGTTGATCTATTTCACCTTTAATTTTCAACCATCGGATCAAGAGCCACGTACCTAATTCCGCCGGGCGTCCTGGTCTTATCTAACGTGCAAGTTTCCGCTCCGGAGTCATCCATGATTGTTGATGAGATATTCCTTCATTTCCCCGCTGTCAGATCAAGTGACATGTACTTGATTCTACCGGGTTCTTTTTCTTTAACGAACGTGCAGTTTCACGAGGCGGATTCTACACAAACCGTAGATCTCATCATACTGGGTTAATGACCGTTGATTCCTATGTTACATTGAACATTCGCATATACTTATCATTCTTGCGTCTTTTAAAGTGCGGATACAACACAGGCCATTGATCTCCCTCTTTCCGCTTCGCACCGTTAGATCCTTTGATAACTCATCGTTTTTTGTTTCTCGCCATACCTCCATACTATAAAATTTTAACCAAAGTGTTGACAAGCACTATTATTTCTTCTTCCCCATGGTTTTCTTGCTCCTCTGCTAAATAAGGCTGTTAACAACTGGCTCCATCTGGGGATGATATCCTTCATGTGAGGTATCAAAGAACTTGTAGACCAGGTGCCTGTTTTTTATTTTTTCACAGTAACTTCCATAAAACTCACCTTTTGTTTTTCATAAATATATTATTATTATTTTTTTTTTTAAGGAAAAGCATGCCTCCTAAATCTTAGGGCCTTCACTACAGGATTCAAATACATTCGGATTACCTTTAGGGTTGACTTTGTAGAGAAAAATAAATATTTACAGGCTATAATACAAACTTTCCCCTCCTCCTTAGGATAGGTAATGTTTCAGATACCTTCCATTAACAGGGTTACTCTCCAGAAGAACCCCATTCGGATATTCTAACAGAAATGCGTTTTGTCCTCTGTAACCAGCAACAACATACGGACCTACCCACATATGATCGAATTTCCCATGTTTACCTTCTTTGGGGGCATCCCATTTCAAGACTAAATCATCAATTTGAAATTGTTCCTCTTTGATTCTTCTGTCAAAAGTATTTTTCATTTTTTCTTGATGTGACTGCACCTTGTCATAAGCTTTATTCCTTCGCTCATCCAGTTCAATAATCTGATTTATCCTTCTCTGCACGTGATTTGG
Organism: Pseudotsuga menziesii; assembly: GCA_001517045.1. NCBI lineage: Eukaryota > Viridiplantae > Streptophyta > Pinopsida > Pinales > Pinaceae > Pseudotsuga > Pseudotsuga menziesii. Next base: position 233,414 of record LPNX010655657.1, on the reverse strand, counting down.
TTCTTCTTGCTGATCTTGGAAGTATCTCATAACTGGAACACCTAATGATGCTGGAAAAACAACTTCGGTCCCATACACCAGTTGAAACGGAGACATGCCAATTGCCCTTTTGGTACTAATCATGTCGGCCCAAAGAGCATACTTGATCTTGGTGTGCCAGGATCTTTTATTATCTTCCAACAGCTTCCTGATGATCCTTACTAACCTTTTATTTGAAGATTCAGCTAACCCATTTCCCTGCGAACAATAGGCAGTTGAATGATTGAGGCTTATATGGTACTTGTGACAGAAATCAATCATTTTCTTGGATTTAAACGCAGCTGCATTGTCTGTTACTATTCTTCTGGGGCACCCGAAACAAGCCAAAATATTTTCCTCAAGGAACTCCATGATTACATTTTCAGTTACTCTTCTAGTGGGAATAGCTTCAATCCATTTTGTAAAATAATCTGTGGCTGTCAAGATCCATTTGTGTTGTCCTGAAGAATTGGGGTTTATTTCTCCAATAAAATCCAAACCCCACTGTCGGAAAGGAGCTTCTACCGTTATTGGATTCAGAGGAAGAGGAAGTACTTTTCTCTTTCCATAAAAAATTTGGCATTGATGACACTTGCTAGTTTGTTTATATACATCTAAAAATAATGTAGGCCAATAATAACCTACTTTTAGAATTTTGTTTGCAATCACTTTCCAAGAATGATGTCCTCCACAATCTCCCTTGTGAAATTATTTGACTGTATGTTGGGCTTCATTTTCTAAAAGACAATTTAGTAGTATTCCTCCAGGGTCCTTCCAATAAAGATATTGATTTAGAATAAAATTTTGGTAGCTTTTAATTTTACAGACCGGGCCCTTGACTTACTCAATCCTTCTGGTGCTTGCAAATTTCGGAGGACATATACAATATCATAATACCATGGAGATGCCACAAAATCAGCCATGACTTCCACCTCTGTATCTAACTGATTAGCTTGGTGAGATAGGAAATTGATTTGGAGAGCTTCACAATTTGAATTAGCCATCATTTTAGCTAGTCCTTGTCCCTTCACCAACTTTGTGGGTTTTATTTCTATATCGTATTCCAGCAATGTGGCAATCCATTTCGCTCTTCAGCCTTCTGGGTCTGGTTGTGTCAAGATTCCTTTTACTGCAGCAGTTGGAACATGTGCAGCTATATGTGAATGAAAAATATATACCCTGAAATCCTTCAATGCTTTGACTAAGGTGTAGGCTTGTTTCTCCATAATGTCATATTTCAATTCTCCATCCCTCAACATTTTGCTAAAAAACGCTATGGGTTGTTCCAAGTTCTCATTATTCTTCTACAATAAAACTGCTGCTATAGTATATTATGAAGCATATGAAAATATTGAGAAATCTTTAGTAAAATCTGGACTCACAAACATAGGGGCTTCTGATATTGCTTTCTTGATTTCCCAAAAAGATTTTCTAGCTTCAGCATTCCATTTCACCTCATGACCCTTTTTCAACATATTTGTGATGTTCATTAGAATCTCAGCAAAACTTGACACAAACCTTCTCAAAAAATTTACCTGCCCCAAGAATGATTGTATTTCTTTTTTACTTCTGGGTTCTCCTACCTTTAGAATCGCATTTACCCTTTCAGGATCAATCTTTATGCCATCTTTAGATATTATATGGCCCAGCAAATTTCCTTCTTCCAAAGCAAAATTGGACTTCTTGGGGTTCAAGGATATACCATATTTCCTACACTTCATGAAAACCTTCTCCAGATGATGCAAATGTTCTTTGCCAGACTTTGAATAGACTGTGATATCATCCATGTAGATTACTACAAAATTCTCGATTTCCCCTGCAAAAGAAATGTCCATAGCTCGCTGGAAAGTGGCTCCTGCATTCATCAAACCGAAAGGCATCTTTGCATACATAAAAGTGCCCCAAGGTGTAGTAAAGGCAGTTTTCTCTTGATCTTCAGGTAACACTTTGATTTGATTATAACCAGAAAAACCGTCCAGCATTGAAATTCTTTCAGCTCCCACCACTTGCTACAGTATATGATCCATCTTGGGTAGAGGATAGTTATCCTTCATAGAAACCTTATTCAAATTGCTAAAATCTATGCACAACATTATCTCTCCGTTCTTTTTCCTGACAGGAACCAAATTTTCAACCCATTTTGAAAACCTCGGCGTTACAATGATCTTCGCATCAAATAGCTTCTTTATTTCTTTCTCAATAATAGGCAGCAGCTTAGGGTTTATCCTTCTAAGTTTCTATTTAAAAGGTCTCTCCCCAGGCTTTATAGGAATAGTGTGTTGTATGATAGATGTATCATATTCCTTGAGATCTTCATAACTCCAAGCAAAGACATTTGTATATTTTTTCATTAATTTCACATATTCATCTTTTTCTTTTTCGGGTAATTTCTTGGACAAATTCACAATCTTAGGATTTTCTTCAGTGCCAATATTTCTATTTTCAACAGCATCCTCAACAGGTTTTACTTTTGGGTTCTTAGCAATGTCATTCTGATCAAATATTTTTTCCAAAGGAATCAAACCTTTGGGTATGAAATTATTTTTTAACTGAATGATATCCTTACCTCCTAGGGTCCCCTTTAACTTCTTGATACCTGTCCCTTCTTTCTCAAAATATTCATCACCTTGAAGACTCTCATCATTGTCATTCTTGGTGTCAATAGGAGTATTTATAAATTCTCCTGAAATTTCTAGGAATCTTCGGATCTGCATGTCATCTTCAAACACTTGCCAATATTTAGAATTGTCAGGAATAGAGGGTCTGTTCACAATTTCCACCTGGTATTCCCTTTGACCAACAATATGGGTTTCAAATTTTCCAGCAGCTACAACTAAAGAATTAGCTACCAAATTTTCATGTCTGGGAACTACCTGAATTATATGCTCTGTAAAGAAGTTACCAAACATATCCCACACTTCATTTCTATAAGCTCTCATCCGAGGATGCCTACTTTGATAGCTCTCATTTACTTGATTTATCACCAACTCTTAATCTCCTAAGACCCTTATTTTTTGAGCTCCTAAGTCTTTCAAAGCATGCAATCCTAGTAGCAGAGCTTCATATTCTGCCACATTATTTGTGCATTCAAATGTTAATTTGTATGATAAAGCTTTGAAATCCTGAATAGGAGAAATTATATACACACCAGCCCCAGCACCTATTTTTGCAGCAGATCCATCAAAATACATAATCCATTGGCCTTCCCTTTTTTGCTTCGCCTCCAAAGCATCCTGTTCCATCACTTCTGTTTCCTTATTTTCCTTAGACTTCTTCTACAGTGCTTCTTCTAAATCATGTGGGACAACATCATTAAAGAAAATAGAAGACCCCAGATTAGTATCAACAGCATATATGTGATGAACTTCAGGTTTGTCTTGACTGCTTACTACATAAGGAGTTCTTTTTTCACTATATAATCTTCTGCTCCCATCTCGAACCGGAATTGTAGCATATGACATATCCATCTGTAAACTGCCTTTCAATTTGGAGGTCCAAGATCTTGATAATAACACCCCGAACTTAGGTGGAATATCTACCACAACCACATCCATGACTATAGTTTTAGATGGCAATTTATTCAGGGTTACCACCATATCTTTAATCAAACCAAGGCATTTTACTCTTTTAGAATCAAACGAGTACAAATATTTATAAGGTCTTGTTACTTCCAATCCCAAACTCTCCACCACTCCTTTCGGCATTAGGTTATGTGATGCTCCTGAGTCTAGCATAGCATTGTGAACCACTTTATCATACACATTTAAACTCAAATAGAAAGGAGGGACTTCTTCACTTTCTAAATTTTCAACCTTTGACCCAAATGAAATAACAGGATTATCATAGTTCAACTCTAAAATGTACGATTGCGATTCTCCTTGATTTTTGACCATTTTTGTGATAGTATTTCTGTATTCAGTTTTTCTCAATAACTCATTAAATGGAACAGATACTTTTAGCTTTGAAAGTTCATTTTGTAAATTAAAACCAAATCCAATTCTTTCCACATCAACCGGAGCCGCCTGTTTTATTATTTTATCCCTTTGTACACCATTTTCAACCTCTTTATTTACAAAAGACTCTTTTTGTAGTTCTTTTCCCTTTTCCACATTCAGAGAACTAGTGGAAGGCTGATTTGGGTTTGCCTCCCCTTTATTTATGAGAACATCTCTGTTTCTTAGCCTGATTTTCCTCTACACATCATCCATAGCGTGCAAATAACCCCTTTGATACTGCTTGGTCTCCATCTCAAATTCTTCATTTCCACCTTCCTGTTCAAACATATTATGCTCTTCCTCAGTAAGATAAATCTCTGAATCCTGCTCTCCAAAAAGATGAATCTCATTTTCAGTGGGGTCTTCTTCATCAGCAACATAATTTTCGGGAAATGGTGGACGGATTGGCTGTTCCTCCTGATTTCTTGGATTCCTCAGGTCTCTCTATCAGTTTTGGGGAGGAACATGAGGATTCGGTCTTCTGAAATTAGGATTCCTAATTTGAGGTTCAGCTTGTTCTCGATTGAATCCCCTATTATCCATAGTTAACCTGTCCATCAACTTTTCCATGGTTTTCAACATCATTTCAAATTTGACATCATTAGTAGAAGAAGAAGTGGAAGATAAATTTTCTTCTTTTTTCCTTCTATCAATATCTATGTTTCATCTTTCCACTTGCCATCATATTTGCTTCTACTTCCAAAGCATCTGTAAACATGGCAGCAAGAGTTGCTGATTTTCTCTCCCTTAATGAAAATGCAAAATCATTGTCAAAAGCTCTAGCATAATGAAGTTTAGAAACAGTTGTAGAAGGTTTTATGTCATCCAGAATAGAGTTATAAACCCTCATGAATCTGCTTGAAAATTCATGAACAGATTCAAAACCTCCTTTTTTTGAGACTGTTATACTGAGATAAGAGCTGCAAAGGGTTTTGTTTATCATCCCACCTATCCATAAATGCATTTTGGAAAGCCTGAAAATTCACTATAGACCCATTTGGAAAATCTTTAAACCACTTCTTTGCCTCGCCTGACAAACTTTGGGCAAACAACCGCATTTTAACATCTGGATAATCAACTTCTTCTAAGTCAATGAAATCCTCAAAATTGGAAACATGATGTTTTGCGGTTATGTCACCTTCTCCATCAAACAAAGAAATTCTTTGGGAATAGTTATGAGGTAAGTCATGTAATAAAGGAGGCAAATGCAAAGGAGCAAATCTGGTTTCCATTGGTCTAGGTGGATTCATAGGAGCTGATGAGCTTGGAGTACTCTGATAGGTAAAGGTTTCAACTTTAGTGGTTTGTTGCAAATCTCTCCAGAGGGAGTCCAACAAATAAGATTCCAACCTACGAGGGTTGAACTCAGTATTCTTAAGGTCAGACTCAGATTTGGTTCTCAACAGACTTTTCCCAGCATTAACTTCCCATTCTGGATCAATATGGGAATCTTGAGATGATGATGCACCCAACAAAGGAAAACCTAACTTTTCTTTATTTTTTCTTTTAAATAAATTTTCTGGGTCTTCAAAACTTTTCAAGATTTCGGTATCAGAGTTACCTCGCGTGTGTCTTCCCGAAGCTAGAATGACTCCTTAAGTTCTGAAAAAGTTTCACAATGGAGTCACCAGGGAAAATATACAACCTTATTTACTACTTAAAATTACTGTTTGCCCACAGAAATCTTTCTTAAACTCTGTCGTTCTCCCAGGGAAGATATGCACTTTCGTTCCCTGGAAACGACACCAGTTTGTTTGCACTCAGAACGTACCCAAGGTTGTGAAAGGTAAATCCCAAGGTAACAGCAAAACCACTTTAGAAAGAAATTGGTTTTTCTTCCAGAGAGGGATCTCTCAATGTAGATTTAGCGAGACCAGATATAAATGTCAACACTCAAAGATTATAAAGGTGGTTGAAACAATACACAGAACCATTGGGCATGGGGTCACATATAGATAAAAATATCACAAAATCGTATGTTCAATAATTTATCAAAGGCAAGGTAACCATTTAATCACAGTCATTCATTGATTCATTTGGAATGGAAGAAAAGAGAACAGTCCATCAATATAGAGCATCAGATGACGAATTCTATATTAAATTTAGCAGAAAGGTTTATAAAATATTTGAAATAATGATCAGAGCACGACCAGCATGAATTCTAATCATTCAACGCTATATTTCAAATATGAAGGAAACAGAATGGAGTGTAATACTGGAAAAAACAAATCACAGAGAAAGAAAAGCACAGACTGTAATATAAATGACGCATGAATATCTGATAATTCATTCACATTCAACTTTGTTCTTCAAAAATATATGTCTTTCAAAACTCTCAACAACACGATGGGTTCCAACCCCCATCTCAAAAAATCGATGCAAATATATACATAGAATAATTTGATCTTCCAAGAAGATTCATAACTGAATCATCGGCTTAATTAAAGTCTTGTAACTGAATTCCTAACTCTTAGGAATAAACTACAGCTTCAATCCTAACAAATCATTAAGCTAAAATCAACTTGGTACATGTCCTCGTCTAGTTAGCTCCTGGTCGCATAACACCTGTCTCTATGAATGAAGGATGTATTTTGTTTTTCCAAACCTCTCCACGGCTTTCCACTGCTCTGTGCTTGGGGTATCACATTCCATCATTTCTCGAATTGACACTTCCAGCTCCATGTACGCTTCGTATGACACCTTGGGCAATCCTCTTCTGACAATCAAGAAATTTTGTAAAATTTCGAAAGCCTCTGTCAATTTATCCACAATAGCTTCCCCTGTTAGGCCTTTTTTCAAATCATCAAATTTGGAGTGGTCCATGCAGCTCTGAACTAACAAGATGTGATAGTGCTCCTAAGAAAACATCCATCCCTCCTTGTCCCAAAAGGAAGGCAGGCTGTCCTCAAATATCTCTTTGAAAACCTGCTTGAAGTTATTAACCCGTGAAACCATTTCATCAGCTCTGTCCTGAACCGTTTTCATTAAATGATGCTTGTGGATAAATTTCTTAGTCGATAGTACGATTGATATCCTGTCCTTTATTCCCATGTCATGTAATTTCTGGTATGTCAATGAATTTAAAAAATTCAATGTGTTCTGGGCTCTGGTAAGGGGTCTTCTTTCCATATGTTCATTCACTAACTTTAGTCTTTGGTGGGCCAAGTTGATCAATATACTTTGATCATCGATAAAATTCAGATAGTGTCAGAATTTGGTAATTTCTACAGATAGGGTGTCCCAAATGATGTGCTTTTCCCCCTGAAGAGGACCTTTACCAATATTCTTTTCTTTTAGTTCATTGAATTTCTTTTGTAACTGGTTTCTGTATTGCAATATCTTATTTTTACTTTCATTCATTTTGGCTAATTCGGACTTGATCTTTTCATTCTTCGTCTTTAGCTCTTTTATTTCTTCATCTTTTAAGCTAACGTGGGACATAGGTATTGACAAGTCATCCGCAGAAAAGTCATTCAATGGTTTATCAATATTAATAATAGACAGATTCTCATTAATGGGAGTCAGACTCATCAATTCCTCCATAATCTCCTTCTCATCATTTTGGTCCTTCTTCAGCAAGGAAATTTGAGATACCAGTTCACTCCGTTCGGCTTCCCATCTGTATTTTTCCTCTTGCAACTCGACAGTTCTTCCTTTATTTTCCATCATCTATTTATTGATCTTGTCCTTTTCTTCTTGTAGAGCCAATAATTCAGCTATTTGGACATGTTCTGAACTCGGGATCTTCAATCTTTTCTTCAAAACCTGGAGAGCATTGCCTTTTTCTTCCAACAATCTTCTGACGGCCTGAGTGTTATCTCTTTCATTGCTTCAACTGATAACATTTTCCTGTAACTTCTTAATTTGAATGGCATTGGCCTTATTTTCAACTCTTTCATGTTTCAATTGAACTTCTAACTTATCTATCAAAATCTGTAGTTTATTAATTCTGATCATAGCTTGTAACAAATCTGAATAAATAATATCACTTGTTTGCTTATGTAGTTGTATCTTGTCAGGCACACTAATATTGTCCAACCTTAGCTCCATTTATGTTACTTTCTTGTCGTTCACCATGGCCAATTTGAAATTTTTTCTTTCTGTATCTCTGGCAGAAACTAAGGAGGTTTTCGGATTGTTCAAATTCCTTACCTTCGGGAGCAAACTCCTTGTCTCTTCCAGAGACTACTTTATTTTCTCCATATAACTGGCCTTCAGCGCCTCCTTGGACTTGAAAATTGTGCTTGTCTCTGAGCTATCTACATCTTTGAAAGAAAATTGATTTACCTTTACATATTTTGTTGGGATTAGGGAAACTCTTTTGAAATCATCTGAAATTTCATCTCCTGAAACTCCATCAACTTGGAAAACTTTGGCTTTCTTGTGTGACCCATCTTCATCCACTTCCATGCTTTCAATTTCAGAAAGGATTCTTTTCATTACAATGCTGGAACCACCTATCACTTGAGATGTTATGACCGGTACAACACTTGCATCCTCATCAGATCTTGGAACATCCATAAACTGCAACAGATTGGCTGCTTCACTCAAACCTTCAATAAACTGGTGATCAAAAGGTTTATTTTTGTTTGCCTGCTTCCGCATGGAAATTACATGGTGGGGATCATAATTCATCTTTGACTCTTTTTGGAATTCCATATTCTCTAGCAATTTCTCTATGAACACTAAGGAACCTTTATTTTTGAAAATGAAAGAACCAACTTTAAGCGGGAATTTAATATTTAAGGATTTTTTAAAGGCCCCAAAATGTTCTTCCTCTGAATGCAACCTTTGCCGCATAAACTCTAATGCGAAAACTATGGGAGTGAGGAAAGTAGGTAACTTATATGGTTCCCCAGTAAATCGATATATTCTCAAGACAGTAGAATCCTTATGTAGAAACCAATCTCCAACTCGGTCCTCGGGTGAAGACTACATCATGCACTTCATATTGTCCAACACACGAGGCAACATTTCATCAAACAACATTTTATATATCTCTGACATGATTGAATTGGCAAATTCAAACATGCTGATTTGCTTGGGCAAATCAGAGGAGAAAATGGTACTTAAAAATTGTAACTCAGTGACATTTGAACATCCATACTCAGACCCTACTGATACTCAGACCCTAATGAACTCATTTTTAACAAAAAAACAAGGATGACTTCACTTACATGATAATCATTGTCAAGACCCAAAATTTGCCAAACCAGAGATACCACTAATTGGACTTCATTATTGAAAATATGAACATGGTAAGGTAGGAAGAGGCCATCTAATGATTGACCTTCTTTCAAAATTCTAGATAGGAATTTACAACGAACTTCAGTTCCACAACTTTTGTACAATTCATCAAGAACGGACTCATTCACGGGTTCACGATTGTTAGGGTAACTATCGGGCAAATTGAGTTTTTCGCGAATGACTTTAGCATTAACTTTACAGAGTATTCGGGATGTAGGTTGGCTCACAATGATTCTCTGACAAGGGGATTAATTCACAGCGCACCATTCTATGAATTCCGGAAAGTGTAGGGTTTGTTCGAGAGAAAAATAGTATAAAAAGGATTTACAGACATTCAAGACATCATTTCCTTGTGAATTGTACTGCCACAACCTTTCTTTACTGACTATGCTTCCTATGGACAAGTAAGGGTCACACACGTTCCTGTCTCTATCAACCAAATAATCTTCCATGTCATCTATAACACAACCATACCCTTGCAATTCATTCCCTTGGTCCATATTTCAGTTGCTAATGGCAATTAGATGGATGAGTTATGGGCGTTTAAGCCTTACCTGTTTACTATCGCTGCGTGTGCTTGAAATTGACAGTCGAAGGTTGACGAAGCCGCAGGTAGTTTTCACTCATTCGACACCAATGAAATGATCACGGAACAAGTCAACCTCGCTTTTATAGGACCCCACTCTGGAGCATCCCTTTGGTGGTTTCCACTAAACCAATTTCACCTCCGGATTACACCACGATCAACCACGTGTACAATGGTTTATATTCCACAACCTCCCTTTACCTCCAACTACCATGCACCTTTCCGTTCCGGATCCATCCATGACCGTTGATCTATTTCACCTTTAATTTTCAACCATCGGATCAAGAGCCAGGTACCTAATTCCGCTGGGCGTCCTGGTCTTATCTAACGTGCAAGTTTCCGCTCCGAATTCATCCATGATTGTTGATGAGATCTGCCTTCATTTCCCCACCATCAGATCAAGAGACATGTACTTGATTCTATCGGGTTCTTTTGCTTTAACGAACGTGCAGTTTCGCGAGGCGGATTCCACACAAACCGTAGATCTCATCATACTAGGTTAACGACCGTTGATTCCTATGTTACATTGAACATCTGCATATACTTATATTTCTTGTGTCTTTTAAAGTGCAGATACACACAGGCTGTTGATCTCCCTCTTTCCGCTTCGCACCATTAGATCCTTTGATAACTCATCGTTTTTTGTTTCTTTCCATACCTCCATACTATAAAATTTTAACCAAAGTGTTGACAAGCACTATTATTTCTTCTTCCCCATGGTTTTCTTGCTCCTCTGCTAAATAAGGCTGTTAACACAAAGGCTATCCCGATCATCATGAGGATAGACAAAAGTTCAGAAAAGATAAAGAAAATCTACTAAGACTACAGATCAAAGATAAGCAGAATTCCCTAAAGAAGCTGGTAAAAGAAATAGAGGAATTGAAAAGAATGCTTGAAATAATAATAAGAGAAAGAGACCAGTGTTAGCCAAAAATACATACCTCCTGTGGACAAGTGTTGGTTCCCTAGTCTGAATGGTTCAGATCTAAAACAAAACAAAAACACAAAATTCTAGACTCTCCCTAGATCTGGTTAATCACTTGAATGGAATGCGATGATGCTTTTCTCAAAGTTTGTCCTTACTATCCTTTAATCTTACTGCAGTAGAACCTATAAAATATGGAATACAACAAAGAAAACATAGTAGCATACAATATAACCAACTAGATCTATGCTTGTGACCAAGGAATCAAACAATATATACATATAAAACATTAAATATGGGAAAGAAAATAAATTATTTATTAATAAATGATTGGAGAGACTACAACCTTCATGCCTTGGTGTTGAGAGTTCCTTCTAATGTCTCCTTTCCTCTAACTTCACCATGCCTCCAAAGACTTAAGAATGATTTTGACAGAGTTTGGGTATGCAACACAATTCTCCCTCCTTTTTCCCATGGGGGGTGAGCTAGTATTTAAATGCATGTGAGGATAGGTATGGTTGAGAATCTCATGGGTGAGGTGGATATTAGATCCTAAAATGGAGGATATCGAGCTCTAGCTAGTCCTAAACCATAGGAATGAGGGTCCATGGAGGCCAGCTTCGAGAATCCTCTCGAAGCTTCTCTTTTTTCCTTGAAAACTCAAGCACCGCTCTTGCAATGAAGTAAACAGGCGGTGTTAAGGGGGCACCGCTTCTTGCAGTAGGGCTAGAATCGGTGGAACCGCTCTTTTCTCATGTATCAAGAGCGGTTCTTCCTTAGAACCACCTAGGTAACGCCTTTTGTTAATGGAAGAGGAGCGTTACTAGCTTAAATCAAGGAAACACTGCAAGGGGATATTTTTATTGTCATTTCTCTAGGGAAAACTTTGATAGATTGGAGTAGTAAAGGGGATACCTATCTCATAACATGAGGGTGACGATATTTTGGTATAATAGAATGCCCCCTAAAGTATAATGGATAGAGGGAAATGATATACAATATACTTTGAAAGAACAAGGTATAGTATCGAGGCAAAGGTCCAATGGCCGAAACTTCTCAAACATCACCAAATTTCTGTAGCACATTTTGATACATGTCCCAAATGACTCACAACATGGCTGCCGTCCAATACAATGCATATCCATGTGAGATACAAAAAATTCATGGCTACTAAAATACAACATAGATCCATGCGAAGAAGAATCAAATTTGGACATAGCTACTAGACATACAATGTATATCTATGTCATACAGATGCAAATATGAGCACAACCATAGACATACAAATGTGGATCCATGCTAGGACTCATACAAATACTCCATCGCAACCTGGGGAAAGCAATGAGCGCTTCACAAAATACCCAGGGTCTTCGTCTTGTCTTCCACAAAGTACGAATCTAACCATGTGATTACAATGATTTGATGTCAAACATGGTAGAAACCACTTGATTATCGGTCAATGATCTGAATCGTTAACAAGTGTGAGGGAGATCACCATTAATGTCAATAATTCCCAAGGTACCTCTTGGCCTGATTTTCTGACCTAGGCCAACAAGGAGGTTATGTCCACACAAGTAGCTTAAAGCAGCTTCCTGTGTGTTTGGAATAACAAAACTTCACAGGTTGTGGTCCTGCTACCAACTGAATTTTCTCTTAAGGAGAACTAAAATTCAGTGAAAGTTTATCCTAATGTTATTTCTATCTAAATGGGCCCTAAAATTAGTTCTCTACTACCTAAGTTATCCTATAATTGCTTTCTTAATGAAAGTCTTCGATACTTATATGATTTTTTTTAAATATTCTAACTTTTAAAGAAAAACTATTATAGTTATTCTAAAATTACCCAAATTCTATTTAACAACTGTTAAATAGAAACTATACTAATGATAATACTAACTAAACTATCCTAGCTATCCTATCTAATCTGAGAGCAATTTGGATATTATATTGATTATCAATTAATATAAAGATAAACAGAACGATGAAAGAATAAGATCCAAATGAAAATATTTAAAACATCCACTTTAAATCATCCTGCTATAAATTACATTGAGAGAAAAATTGAAATAAGTAATTACTTCAGATTTTTCTGAAATGTTTAATTAATTAACAACTAATAAACAACATTAAATATTTGAATAAAAGATAATGTTCTAAATGAAATCATCGCAAAAATACAAATGAGATCAAATAGGCATAAATATGTAAATCATTATATCTTGAATTTTCAATAAAAACACTGATTAATTCAATTATAACAACATACTAATTCAAATAAAAATATTGTGTTAACAAAGTGTAATATCACATAATTAATACAAGCATAACCCAGTATACTGCATCATTATTATAAGTAGAAGATTATATACTGAAATATAAAAAGAGTATCCAAAATAATACCGATCAACGATATCATCCTGAGAATCTTCAGTCACATTCCATTTCCAAAGATAAAAATTCAGTCAGGAACAAAACTAGTACCATAATAATATTTCAATGATGTTTCTCTTCAGTCACTCCATCCTCCTCTAATGCATAAAAATTACTAATTTATATAATCCTACTAGTCTTTCGATTCAGTTTTTCATAAATGTCGTATGCAATACTATAGGAGTCTTATCACTATTAGAGTGCATCGAATCTCTCCAATAGACACTTGTCACTATAGGATAACAATAATAAAAAATGACTAGCCTGAAACATCTGCTGATTTAAAGGAGCTGGCATATTCGTGGCTATGTCGAAATTCCAGTCTTCAAGAAACATCAACGTCATCCAACTGAAATCCAAAATATCCTGTATTTGCTAAGAATAATGATACCATGTCCACCTTTTTAAACAAACATGAGAATCTTGTTTAAAATAAATTTTAACAGAAATAAAAAAAGAATAATAAATTATGTGCATGCCTATTTATTACCTGTTGACAGAGACATAACCATATAACTGAAAACAGAAACAATCATCAGGTTCTATTTTGTAAATTGACCACTCTTCTGGCTTCGGAAAGTTTGGCTTTGAGCCTGATGATTGTTAGCTTTTGTTGTTCTACTTGTTCAAGCAAGTGTTGGTTTGTATCTATCATTGATTTTTTTTCCTTCTTGTATTGGTTCTTCTTGATGTTCACTTCCTTCCATCTGTTAATCTAGTTAAATAACTCCTCCCTGAATGTCTTATTTCCCACCTCTTTCAAGGATGCATTAGCTTGACACGATTTTAGTTCATTTTTCAATTCTACATTTTTAGTCTCATATACCTTGTCAAGGACCTGTTGGAGAGTTTATTCCTCCTTGTCATGACAGGAATCATCTACTTGAGAAGAATCAATATTATCTATATCTTGACCAGGTGATGGAAAGCTCATAAAAGATGGCTCGGGGCCCGAACCATAAGCGTCCATACATGATGGAGCAGCTTCAAACTTACCTGACTCTGTAATATATTTAACCAATTTTTTACGATTATTCTCTATAAGAGTAGGTTCATCCATATGCGTGGTTTCGTGACCCAATGATGGAACATCATCCTCAAGATGGACAATCACTGGCTGAGTACTCTGTTGAGTGGTCGTATGAACAGAGGTTGTAGGTGTATTATTCATACTTCTAGTAATTTTTCTTGTACGAAAAAACACAAGACCTTTTGATTCAAAACCCCCTTTGTCACAACACACCTACGCTAATTGTTATAGTTTATGCATGGACTCATCACCATGTTTTCGAGGAGTATACAGCTCAGAGGGGTTTTCATAATCAACAGCATAAACATCTTCATTTTTGGTTAACTTCCCTCTGCCTTCGCAGGTGTACTAAAGCACTTGTCAGATAGGGATTGGTCCAAGGTTGTCTCAGTGAAACAGGGAGCTACATTCATGACCCTATCATCACTGATACAAGTACTTATAGGTGGATGTGCTTCCTGAAGCTCTTTATCCTTTGATTCAGGTTTATGAACGTCATCAACTTCGGTTTTTACTGTAGCCTTGCGTTTCCTACAGATTTTTGGGGGAGGGTTTGGCCAATATTGAGTTGTCCCTAATTGACATTCAATCAAAAAGTCATCCCAAGATTTTCAACTCAGAGACAGTTGATGCTGGATTAAAATTTTGACTAGACCATGATGGAACAGACTTCTATCAGGTTTACCTATGGTAGTTTGAACCGAATGCGCCATTTTCTTCAGACTTTGCAATAGGTAAAATGGAAGATTAAGCTTAAATCCTTTTAATGCTAACAATAGTCGCAAATGATAATAATGCAGATGAGAGAATCGTCCATCACATGATACGCACCTGACCAAGATCTCATAGAATGCTCGCCATTCTGGCTTTAGAAACTTAACCGAAACCCTAATCTTCAATTTTGCACTGGCCGATAAGGAAACAGCAAGGACTAACATTTCTTCTTATTCACTTTCCCACCTTTAAACCATTGCTCTCCAGTTTGGGCAAGCTTCGTAGCTTCTGCAATTTTATCTTCATTAATGAAAAACTTGAAATCTCCAATCTGAGCTACGTTTTCTTTAAAACTCAAAGCAAACTATTTAGTAACCTCCTTGTTATGGCCACTAAAACACTTGAAGAACTTACCCCATCCAATTTTTTCAAATAACATAGCAGCTTTCTCATCGACTTCAACAAGCTCTGGTCCTGAAATTTCAAATCGACTAAACGGAGCCATAACTCCCTCACTACTACTCTGGTTACGAATTGAAATGAATGAAGTCATGAAGATGGAAGGAATAGGCACCCATGTATAATACATTATGTGAAATGTCAAATCCTCACATGCTTCATACCTGATAGAGATGAGAACTCCAACTTTGGCCATTTTAACCAAATTTGGAGATGATTAACACAAGAGCCAGTGTTTTCGCTATGATAAATGAATGGACTAATCACGACTAACTATAATTCTTCAGGAAGAAGAATGCAAAGGATATTTCAACCTCTAACTAGTCCTTCATATCGGAAATCATTTGATTCAGGGTTTACAAATCAAAATATTTATGACATTAAATATGGAATGATGAGCTCGTACAACATCATGAAATGGAATGGTTATCCGTCATATGTAACATTAAATTCTACTAATATGATTCCATTATTACATTCACAGCTGTCAATTAAAATGAAAGGTGTTAACCAAATCTTCATACCAACGCAGCGATCCTGGTAACATGTGTTGTTTATTAGCCATATGGGTCATGTATCTTCATTAAAAACCATCAATTGATGATTTACTCCAGATAACACGTGGAAGGTAGTCGTGTTTATTAACATGATGATATAGTGTTATACTAATAAACCCTAATGTTCTTGAAATGCAACTAACTAATGATCCGAATTGGCACTCAAACCATGTATATACATGAAGTTTTGTTGATGTATATGTAACTTTGGAATGTATTCTTCTTTGTATTTTATATTATTGTAACCCGATGTTTATTCCGGGATGTTTCTATTATCTATTTGAGTCATGTGGTCATGCCCCGATGTTCCGATCGGGAGGATTATAATGTAAACAGGTCATATCAAGTCATTGGGTAAGTCCCCACTGTTTAGGGGCACTTGAGTTATTATACACTAATTAAGGTGTAGGCTCGAGTAATAATTATTAGGTCGAGCCTACGTGTGAAATGGCAATTTCAAGTGAACGGACTAATATAAATAGAGAGTGTGTGTCTCTCTATTTATCACTTGTGACTTAGCTCTCTTGCTCTCTCAAGTGTGGCGCACTTTTGGAGAAGGAAATTCTTGGGCTTGACAGAAGACAGAAGGCTGCTGTTGTGAAGGGAGGTCATCTTACTGTTTTGGGATCACATCTTGTGGTGATACTATCTTAGAGGAAGTTGAGGGGTTTTCTCCATTTATGGTTTCCCCTCCTAAAATCTTTGTGTCTCTTGTCTCTTGTGATGTGCTTATGTGATTGTTGTGCTTGTTATTCTCTCAGTGAAAAGATCTTATTATAATGCTATCTTAAATGTTGAAAAACTAACAGTTTCATTTCAAAATACAGTTTTAAAACTTTATGAAATCCTAACCATCTATGTCCCAAAACCAGATTTGATAGGATATAAAGCTTATAAAACTATTATGGTTATATTTATATGACACATGAAAATAATTTTATTTGCACTCTCACTAGTTATATATATACAATTTTTACAAAGCAATGATATGATATTAAAGATTAAGTTACATATGAAATGTGAACTTTAGGTCTAATAAAAATTTTAATTAATAAATCACCTTTACTTCTAGGGATTTCAAGAATCTTATAATATCTTATCAAATACCAAACCCCAAACAAATTCAAAATGTGTTTTCTTTAAACACCAATTAGCATACTATCCTTTTAAATCTCTTAAATCAAAATATATATTCAAATAAATTAATCAATGATAAACTTGATCATATATAAAATTTATGAGACTGACAGCTGCTAATTATCAAACTTATGAAAATGTTTTCATAAACTTCTAATATGTCTCTTAGCTTTTCTACAATTGAGAGTACCTTCAGAATCAAGGATTTTGAAGGAACTCTTTTATAATCTTTAAAAGTTAAATCATAAAAGAGAGCTGATTCATTTTTCATTTCAACGAAAAAAATGAAGGGGTTGTTGCTGACTTCCAACAAATGGCGATGACCTAGGCGAACCAGTTATCTCTGCTCATACAGCTTATAAATGATATAAACAAAATCTTAAAACTTTATTAAAAACAATAAAAAATTCTCTATCTGAATAAAAACCATTATTTTTATTCATATTTATAAGTACAAATCAGAGATATTCCATCTTTAAAATAGAGATCTTGTTAGAGATAAACTTAGAAATATCCTGATCGAAACAAAGTACTTCATAGTAAAAATAATCTGCACCACTAGTATGGGATATAGAAATTCACTTTTCCGAAAAATTCCAGAATTTGTTCCATAAATATGATTATTTTATTTTCTTTTCTTTTCTTTTTAAACAATAATTATGGGTGAAGACTACTATCTAGGTATGATATCCCAATTTTTATAGTATCATTCACGAGAACTGTCTAGAATAAGTAAGCCGGCTCGTGATGAGACCTCTTGTCTCTTGATTTTTAAGCCAAAAGCCATCACCCTGGTGATCAAAAATGAAGTTATCCTAGACATCACTGATGATCATGATTAGGCCGGCTCGTGATGAGACCTCCTATTCTTTAGCCAAAATTATGTTTTCTTTACTAAATTTGAAATTTTAATTGTATAAAATGAGAGATCATTACCCAACATGGTGACCAAATGGTAATGTCAGTCATTAATATCACGAGAAAATGAATCAACTGGCTCGTGATGAGACCCCTTATTTCTTGGTTTATTAAACAAAAAGCCATTACTAGTTTCCTAATAATGTCATACTAGTGATATTTATGATTCTGATCAGATCGGCTTATTACTAAGACCTTATGTGTCTCATTTTAGCATTTTATTGCCTGGAACAAATTCTAAAAAGTTTTCAGATTGTAAATAATTTTGAAGACTGATGGTGGAGATCTATAAGCGTTTTTCAAAGTACAAGCTTCGAAAAAGACATTAATTAGCTATCCCAACTTATTATAAAAAATATAAGGTGAGAAATAATATGAGTAATACTTAAAAATCAAATAATGATAGGTTTTTTATAGATTTAACAAACTTTGATCGTCTTGAACAAATTTTTAAAGATCTCAGTCTAGTATCATAATTTTCAAGCTAACGAGCAAAATCACTCTTTTTCAACTAGAAGATTTATCTATTTACATTTATTTCTTCAGTTTACATCTAAAGATTACCCACTGATTATATATAAAAATTTGGCAGTCTGAAATATTTGACTAAGAGAATCAAAACTGGTAGCAATAGTGGAATGATGTTTAAAAGTTTCATAAGACTTATGAATTTATCATCATCCTTTAATTCTATAAATTATAAATCAGTTTATACAAAAATATAAATTTATTTACAAACAACAAACAAATTATATACATTTTAAGACCTAAAATATTAAGAGAAGTATTTTTTCAGGATCAATCCATTCACTAGGAATGTTTCGAACTGAACTTCTAGTGTTTGCAATCAAAAGTTACTTGGACCTATCTTCTCAACAATTACAAAGGGACCTAGCCAAAGCTTTTGAAACTTAGTATGATCTCCTTTTTCCTTCATGAACTTTATCCCATTTTAAAACTAAGTCTCCCACCTGAAATTCTCGATTGGAACTGAAGGATTGGTCAAACCAAGACTTCACAATTTGTTGATGTTTTGTAAAATATTGTTTTGATTTTTCTCTTTCCTCCTCAAGCTTTAACAAAGTATTGATCCTCTTTTCCATTGTTGGACAATCTTCATCTTGAACAGACAGAGCTAACTATAATGAAGGTAAAAATAAATTCTGTGGTAAAATAGCTTCAGTTCCATACACTAAGAAGAAGGGTGAGTTACCTATCACAGCCTTAGGAGTTACTCTGTCTGCCCAAAGGGCATTGACTAATTCTTTATGCCAATCACGATGGTGAACTGAAATAGTTCTTTTGAGAATTTTCAATAAATTTTTGTTTGTTGATTCAGCTAAACCATTTCCATGAGGATGGTAGTTAGATGAATACCTGATTCTTTTTCCCTTCTCTAAGGCAAATTGAGTTAACTCAATTGATGAAAAATATGAAGCATTATCAAAGACAAGGGAATCTGGAACACCAAATATGGTTATGATAAAGGATTCTAAAAATAATATAACCTGATTGGTATTTACAACCCTTAATGGTGCAGCTTCTGCCCAACGAGTAAAATGATCAGTTGCAGTTATCATATACTTGTGTTGTTTAGATGAGGGAGGATTTATTGGCCCTATTATATCAATACCCCATTGATGAAAAGGTCTTTCTACTGAAACTGGTTGTAAAGGAAAAGCAAGATTCTTAACCCTTCCCGGAGCAAGTTGACATTCCTGTCATTTTCTGACAAAATCATGGGAATCTCAAAATAAGGTAGGCCAATAATAGCCAGCCCTAAGGATTTTATGTGCAGTAGTTTCTCCACCAAAATGGCCTCCTGCTGGTCCAGAATGTAACTCCTTCAGAATTACTTCCGTTTCATCTTTGTCTAAACATTGAAACAATACTCCATCTGAATTTCTCCGAAAAAGGACATTATCAATTAATAAATAAGGAGTAGATTTCAATCTAAGTGCTCTTTTCTTCCTTGGCTCTAGGTAATCAGGGGCAGTTCCTGTTTCCAAAAGTATTATTATGTCTGTATACCAGGAATCCTGTGGTGGAGGATAGAAATAGATTTCTCTTGTGAGTAAAACCTCATCAATGACAGTTTCAGCTTTGTCATTAGGTAAATGAGCAGCTTCAGTAGCTAATTTACATAATCCTTGACCTTTGACTATCGTTGATGGTTTAATTTCTAAGTCATACTCATGAAGGGATGTCATACAAGGTGCCCTTTTCTCACCTAAATATTTTTGCACTAACAAATTTCTGACTGAGGAATAAGGGACTATTACTTTCGTTTTAGATTTCAATAAATATGGACAAAAATGTTTGACAACTTTAAAAACAGCAAAAGCTTGCTTATCAACTTCATGGTAATTAATCTCGGCACCTTTAAAATTTGAACTCATAAAGGAGATTGGTACTTCATTATTTTGTTGATTTAATTGGGTTAAAACTGCTACATATGAGGTGTCAGAAGTGAAAGTATACAATATGGAATCCTTGTTAAAATCTGGGCTTAGAAGGCTAGGAGCTTCTGAAATGGCTTCTAATATTTTCTGAAATGACTCTTTTTCGGTTTGTCCTCAATTAAAAATAGTGTCTTTCTTAATCATTTTCTGCAAAGGACGAATGATTTCGGAGAAACTGGGAATGAATCTTCTAACAAAATTTATTTTACCGAGAAATGATTGCATTGCTTTCTTGCTAGAAGGGTGAGTTATTTTTGAAATGGCTTGGGTTCTTTCAGGGTCAATCATGATTCCATGTTTTGAAACCACACAACCTAATAAAATACCTTCTGAAACAACAAATATTGTTTTTTTAGGATTTAAGGATATTCCAAATTTTCTACATTGTTCAAATACCTTTCTAAGATGATTAATATGATCAGGTCGATGTTTAGAATATACAGTAATGTCATCCAAATAGACAACGACTGAATGATTAATTAAGCCTCTAAAAGCAATATTCATTGCTTGTTGAAAAGTTGCCCCAGCATTGATTAAGCCAAAGGGCATCTTGCGATAAGCATATGTTCCCCATGGAGTTCTAAAAGATGTTTTCAATTGATCATCTGGGGAAACTAATATTTGGTTGTATCCTAAGAAACCATCAAGAAGTGACAGTATCTCAGACCCAGACACCTTTTGAAGGATTTGTTCCATTGGAGGAACTGGGTAATTATCCTTTTCAGAAGACTTATTAAGATTTCTAAAATCTACACATAACCTAATATATCCGTTTTTCTTCCTGAATGGAACTAGGTTGTCTACCCACTGTGTATGTCTGATGGGAAAATAATCTTGGTAGCTAACAATTTATTTAGTTCCTTCTTAATTGTTGGTTCTAGTGACGGGTGATATTTCCTTAGTTTTTGTTGAAAAGGCTTTCACTCCTGTTTAATTGGAATTATGTGTTGCATGACTTGTGTGTAGAAGGTTTTCAGATCGTCATATGTCCATGCAAAGACATCTTTAAATTCTTTAAACAACTTTATAAATGCTGGTTTTTTTGCGGGGTTGCAATCTACTCCTATATTTATAGTTTGGGGGTTCAGTTCTGTTCCTAAATTTATGCTTTCATACCTCATTTGAGAACTATTAGTTTTACAGTTAGGGACAGATCTGAATTTATCTTGAAGATCAAAGAAATTTTCTAATATTAATACTGAATTAGGGACTGGGTAATTATCCTTTTCAAAAGCTTTTTCTACTGAACAAAAATCATTTATTACTGAAAATCCCGCATATTTTCGTCATGAGTAACTTCATCAATGGATGAATCTTTAAAGGTATCCTCATTCATCAGAAAATTCAGCACCTACACATCATTATCAAATACACGCCAGTAAAAAATATTATCTGGTATAGAAGGCCTAAAAATCAATTCTACTGAAAAGAAATCCGGTGTAAGATTTTCTGATGGAATTAGTCTTGATGCTACATTTGCTAATAAATATGCTTCTTGATTTTGAGTTCTTGGAACTGAAATTATGTTAAATGCATCAAAATGTGAAATGAGGTTCCATACCTCTCTTTGATAATTCTGTAAATGTTGAGAAAGGCAATGAATAGAGTTACGGACCTGTCTGACGATGATTTCAAAATCACCGTATGCAATTAACTCTTTGATATCCAAATCAATTGCTTTTCTCAAACCTTGTATTAAAGATTCATATTCCATAGTATTGTTTGTACAATTAAATTCCATCCTACAAGCTCTACATGTTTTATTTCCCTGAGGGTCTACCAACAGGAAACCAGCTTCGGCTCCTTCTTTGGATTTCGCACCATCAAAATATAGAGTCCAAGTAGAACTATTAACAACTACTTTGCTTTCAATAATATTTACAATATTAAGATTATCTACATCATTAATAATTTCCTTGAATGAAGAGTCAGGAGCAATAGATGTCACATTGCTAATCTCTGATTGCTGTTTATTTTCAGAAAAGGCAGAATTTTCAGCTTTAAAATTACCAAATCCCAATTCATACATGTAATTCCCCATGATACAATCTAAAAATAAAACAGGTTCACTAGGATCATGTATTTCAGTCACAGTATGCTTCATATATCTTTCTCTATTTATCTTTATTTGATTTGACTTTCCGTTCTTAGGTAACCATAATGTTGACCAATCCATGGAAAAGAATCCATTCAATTGTTGATACCAATCTCTACTTAAAAATAGCCCATATGCATCAGGAATATCTGCAACAACAATATCTATAATTTAAAAAACCGAAGGGTTACAAGCAATCCTGACTAAAACATCTTTCATCTCCCCTACAACCTTCACATTCATCCTGTCCAATTGAGTTATTTGGGAATTTGATGGAACATATTTTCCATTCAATCTTTTATATATTGATAAGGGCATCACATTGGAGGATGCTCCGGAATCTACCATGCAATTGTGAACATTCCTATTGAAAATATCAAAGGTAAGTAAGAATGGGGGCATGGTTGATTTAGAATTTTTTCCTATTAGCGAGGCTTTATCAGCTGTTAATTTTCCTTTATCGGTTGCTATTGAATCATCATTAGAATTGTTTGCAGCAACATTTTGTTTCGCATTAGGAATAATTGAACTCATGGCAGGATTTATAACATGACTGTTAGGCATTGGGTAAATTTGAAGGAGATCGTACATACTGATGTTTGCATGTGTCTTCTTTAAATCTTCAATTATATCATATTGTAAATCTAATTTTGGAGCATTTTGAATGGGTTGAGTAATTTTGGTTGATTAAGTTTGTTTATTAAGTTGTGAATTATTGTTGTCATTATTTGGAGTAGAGCTTGACGAAGCTCCAGGAGTGTTTGCATCTGTTCTACCACGAGTATTATAGGCATGTTGTCCTGTAGGCGGACTCTTGCTATCATATTCTTTTACAAGACTATCCCAGAAATGACCATTAACTTGTTGAGGTTCCTCTAATTCTTTATCATTTTCCGATTCCTCTTCTTCTTCATTTTGAGTTATTTCTTGATTAGAAGGAGTCTCAGAGAAAGATAAAACAGCTCGAATTGTATTAAAAATTTCTTCATTTGTTGCTATGTCAGGTGGTGTATTTTTTATTATTATTTGTATTCGGATTTTGTCTAAACTGATTTCTGAAATATCCCCTAGAAGAGGAAGCTTCAGAATTGGTTTTCTTTAATCCTACAACTTCATTGGTTAATGCCCAAATAGCATTTTGGAGCTGTTCTACATCAAATGCTTTATCTTTTTCTGTATTAAGTTTTTTAATCTTCCTACGAGGGAAAGTATCATATTTCCCACTTCTATCTGGTTCATAGGACATAGAATCCTTCTCGACTTTAATGGCTTCCTCAAAAAAATTTACCAACGTTGTTTTCTCAGCTCTCTTAACAAACATCCCAGAATATTTAGTTAATGCTGAAGTATAATTTTCAATAATTATATCCTCGGGTGGTCGAGAAGCAATTGGAATTTTATTTTTTAATGTCAGAAACCTCTGATTAAAATATTTAATTCTTTCTTTAGACTCCATTTTAATCCAAGATAACTCTAGAGATAAAAGAGAAGGTGTTTTATCTTCCCCAAATTTATCTAAAAAAGATTTATTAAATTCACCCCAATTTGTGATTGATCCCTGTACTAATGAAAAGTACCAGGTAGAGGATCTTCCTTCAAAAGTTAGAGGAAACAATCGACAAACCACATCTTCATGCTACACATTCAAGGTTTGAACATCTAACATGAATTTGTTTACATGCACCTTTACAGGTTCTTTGTCATCTGGGTTAAACTTAGGAAGAAGTTTATCTGAATGTTTAGGTAAAGGATGTTGAACACTAGGGATAGCTATAGCAACTGTTCTCAGGCAAGGGAGTTGTGGATTAGGTGGAGGATTAGCTCCTCCTCCCACAGGTACGTTTCCTGCCATAGGGATTCTCTCAGAACCTGAAGAACTCCCTGAATTGGATGAAATTAGAGGAATTTTGGGGTCTAAAATGGGCCTCCTAAGGAAAATAATAAAATAATAGTTAAAATAATAAAATAATATTGATTATTTTTGGAGGAAGAAAGAAAAAAACTACTTTTTGTGTTTGTATTTTCGACATATCTCCATGTGTTTTTACTCAAATTTAAATCAGGAGAGCTCGTTGGATGCGGAATTTGATTCTGCATCCAAAGAGTACCCACACTGCATACTTTTGACGGACCTCGTTACCCCAAAAACAGGAAATACCTGAAAAAATGTGATGATGATGTCATCATCACATTTTTTCAGGTATTTCTTGTTTTGGGGGTAGTGGGGTCCATCAAAAGTATGTAGTGTGGGTACTCGTTGGATGTAGAATCAAATTCTGCATCCAACGAGCTCTTTCGATCGAAATTTGAGTAAAAACACAATGAGATATGTCAAAAATACGAACAAAAAAAGTAGTTTTTTTTAATGACAAATATGTCAATTCAACCATTATGGTTGACTTATTTTATTGAAATTCTATTGGTTCTTGAATTCCAACTCACAAAAATGTATTTTGGCAAGTTTTCTTATAAGGCCCATTTTAGACCCCAAATTTCCTCTAATGCTTGGCTATCAGGTGGTGATTCTGGAGGAGAAGGTGGCTGATCAAAACTGCTTACTGAAGTTAGTCTTCTAGTAGTGTTTGTTTGAGTGGTTTGTCTCTGATGAATTCTAATTTGATAACATGGAGTGCTATCAGCTTCTTGCAAATCTTGAGTAACTATGTTCAATTACGGATTACGTCGTTGTCGCCTAGGTAGACCATAATCTATCGGAGATACACCAAGTTGATTGGCATATGCTCTTGTAAGAATATGTCGTGATTCTTCCAAAGTTTGAGTACTTTCTTCAGGAGTAAATGGAGATGTGATATGATCACGTTCGAGGATACTCCTAACAATTTATATAAACGGTGATCTGCTGATTTTCGGAGGATGTTGGCTGGTTGAAAATTTCTCATTAGTTTTTCCTACCATTAATCATTAACAGGCCCTACTTCTAGCGCCATTTGTTGGCCTGATTTTCTGACCTAGGCCAACAAGGAGGTTATGTCCACACAAGTAGCTTAAAGTAGCTTCCGGTGTGTTTGGAATAACAAAACCTCGCAAGTTGTGGTCCTGCTACCAACTGAATTTTCTCTTAAGGAGAACTAAAATTCAATGAAAGTTTATCCTAATGTTTTTTCTATCTAAATGGGCCCTAAAATTAGTTCTCTACTACCTAAGTTATCCTATAATTGCTTTCTTAATGAAAGTCTTCGATTTTTATATGATTTTGTTTTTTTAATATTCTAACTTTTAAAGAAAAA
This sequence comes from Pseudotsuga menziesii, assembly GCA_001517045.1. Taxonomy (NCBI): domain Eukaryota; kingdom Viridiplantae; phylum Streptophyta; class Pinopsida; order Pinales; family Pinaceae; genus Pseudotsuga; species Pseudotsuga menziesii. The sequence continues at coordinate 207,593 of LPNX010655657.1, read as the reverse complement.
ACTATTATAGTTATTCTAAAATTACCCAAATTCTATTTAACAACTATTAAATATAACTATACTAATGATAATACTAATTGAACTATCCTAGCTATCCTATCTCAGCTGAGAGCAATTTGGATATTATATTAATTATCAATTAATATAAAGATAAACAGAACGATGAATGAGTAAGATCCAAATGAAAATATTTAAACCATCCACTTTAAATCATCCTGCTATAAATTACATTAACAGAAAAATTGAAATAAGTAATTACTTCAAATTTTTCTGAAATGTTTAATTAATTAACAACTAATAAACAACATTAAATATTTGAACAAAAGATAATGTTCAAAATGAAATCATCGCAAAAATACAAATGAGATCAAATAGACATAAATATGTAAATCATTATATCTTGAATTTTCAATAAAAACACTGATTAATTCAATTATAACAACATACTAAGTCAAATAAAAATATTGTGTTGACAAAGTGTAATATCACATAATTAATACAAGCATAACCCAATATACTGCATCAATATTATAAGTAGAAGATTATATATTGAAATATAAAAAGAGTATCCAAAATAATACCGATCAACGATATCAATCTGAGAATTTCCAGTCACATTCCACTTCCAAAGATAAAACTTCAGTCAGGAACAAAACTAGTACCATAATAATATTTCAATGATGTTTCTCTTCAGTCACTCCATCCTCCTCTAATGCATAAAAATTACTAATTTATATAATCCTACTAGTCTTTCGATTTAGTTTTTCATAAATGATGTATGCAATACTATAGGATTCTTATCACTATTAAAGTGCATTGAATCTCTCCAACAGACACTTGTCACTGTAGGATAACAATAATAAAAAATGACTAGCATAAAACATCTGCTGATTTAAAGGAGTTGGCATATTCATGGCTATGTCGAAATTCCAGTCTTCAAGAAACATCAACGCCATCCAACTAAAATCCAAAATATCATGTATTTGCTGAGGATAGTGATACCATGTCCACTTGTTTAAACAAGCATGCGAATCTTGTTTAAAATAAATTTTAACAGAAATAACAAAATAACAATAAATTATGTGCGTGCCTGCAAAATCTGCGATTTTGCGGGCATGCATTTAAAAGTCTTTTATTACCTATTGACAGAGAGATAACCATATAACTGAAAACAGAAACAATCATCAGGTTCTATTTTGTAAATTGACCACTCTTCTTGCTTCGGAAAGTTTGGCTTTGAGCTTGATGATTGTTAGCTCCTCTTGTTCTACTTGTTCAAGCAAGTGTTGGTTTGTATCTATCATTGATTTTTTTTCCTTCTTTTATTGGTTCTTCTTGATGTTCACTTCCTTCCATCTGTTAATCCAGTTAAATAACTCTTCCCTGAAGGTCTTATTTTCCACCTCTTTCAAGGCTGCATTAGCTTGACACTGTTTTAGTTCATTTTTCAATTCTACAACTTTAGTCTCGTATACCCTGTCAAGGACCTATTGGAGAGTTTCTTCCTCCGTGTCATGATACGAATCATCTGCTTGAGAAGAATCAAGATTATCTATATCTTGACCAGGTGATTGAAAGATCATAAAATATGGCTCGGGGCCCGAACCATAAGCGTCCATACATGATGGAGCAGCTTCAAACTTACCTGACTCTGTAATATTTTTAACCAATTTTTTAGGATTATTCTCTATAAGAGTAGGTTCATCCATATGCGTGGTTTCGGGACCCAATGATGGAACATCATCCTCAAGATGGAAAATCGTCGGCTGAGTACTCTGTTGAGTGGCCATAGGAACAGAGGCTGTAGGTCTATTATTCATACTTCTAGTAATTCTTCTTGGATGAACAAACACAAGACCTTTTGATTCAAAAACCCCTTTGTCACAACACACCTGCGCTAATTATTCTAGTTTATGCATGGAATCATCACCATGTTTTCGAGGAGTATACAGCTCAGAGGGGTTTTCATAATCAACAGCATCAACATCTTAATTTTTGGTTAACTTTCCCTCTGCCTTTATAGGTGTACTAAAGCACTTGTCAGATAGGGATTGGTCCAAGGTTGTCTCAGTGAAACAGGGAGCTACATTCACGACCCCATCATCACTGATACAAGTACTTATAGGTGGATGTGCTTCCTGAAGCTCTTTATCCTTTGATTCAGGTTTATGAACGTCATCAACTTCGGATTTTACTATAGCCTTGCATTTCCTACGGGTTTTCGGGGGAGGGTTTGGCCAATATTTAGTTGGCCCTAATTGACATTCAATCAAAAACTCATCCCAATATTTTCAATTAAGAGACAGTTGATGCTGGATTAAAATTTTGACTAGACCATGATGGAACAGACTTCTATCAAGATTACCTATGGTAGTTTGAACCGAATGCGCCATTTTCTTTAGACTTTTCAATAGGTAAAATGGAAGATTAAGCTTAAAACCTTTTAATGCTAACAGTAGTCAGAAATGATAATAATGCAGATGAGAGAATCGTCCATCACATGATACGTACCTGACCAAGATCTCATAGAATGCTCGCCATTCTGGCTTTAGAAACTTAACCGAAACCCCAATCTTGAATTTTGCACTGGCCGGTAAAGGCAACAGCAAGGACTGACATTTATTCTTATTCACTTTCCCACCTTTAAACCATCGCTCTCAAGTTTGGGGAAGCTTCGCAGCTTCTGCAATTTTATCTTCATTAATGATAAACTTGAAATCTCCAATATGAGCTACGTTTTATTTAAAACTCAAAGCAAATTGTTTAGTAACCTCCACGTTATGGCCACTAAGAAACCTGAAGAACTGACCCCATCCAATTTTTTCAAATAACAGAGAAGCTTTCTCATCGTCTTCAACAAGCGCTTGTCCTGAAAATTCAGATCGACTAAGCGGAGCCATAGCTCCCTCATTACTACTCTGGTTACGAATTGAAATGAATGAAGTCGTGAATATGGAAGGAATAGGCACCCAGGTATAAGACATTACATGAAATGTCAAATCCTCACATGCTTCATACCTGACAGAGATGAGAACTCCAACTTTGGCCATTTAACCAAATTTGGAAATGATTAACACAAGAGCCAGTGTTTTCGCTATGATAAATCAATGGACTAATCATGACTAACTGAAATTCTTCAGGAAGAATAATGCAAAGGATATTTCAACCTCTAACTAGTCCTTCATATCAGAAATCATTTGATTCAGGGTTTACAAATCAAAATATTTATGACATTAAATCTGGAATGATGAGCTCGTACAGCATCATGAAATGGAATGGTTATTCGTCATATGTAACATTAAATTCTACTAATACGATTCCATTATTACATTCACAGCTGTCAATTAAAAAGAAAGGTGTTATCCAAATCTTCATACCAACGCAGCGATCGTAGTAACAGGTGTTGTTTATTATCCATATGGGTCATGTATCTTCATTAAAAACCATCAATTGATGATTTACTCCAGATAACACGTGGAAGGTAGTCATGTTTATTAACATGATGATATAGTGTTATACTAATAAACCCTAATGTTCTTGAAATGCAACTAACTAATGATCCGAATTGGCACTCAAACCATGTATATACATGAAGTTTCATTTCGAAATACAGGTTTAAAAATTTACGAAATCCTAACCATCTATGTCCCAAAACCAGATTCGATAGGATATAAAGCTTATAAAACTATTATGGTTATATTTATATGACACATGAAAATAATTTTATTTGCACTCTCACTAGTTATATATATACAATTTTTACAAAGCAATGATATGATATTAAAGATTAAGTTACATATGAAATGTGAACTTTAGGTCTAATAAAAATTTTAATTAATAAATCACCTTTACTTCTAGGGATTTCAAGAATCTTATAATATCTTATCAAATACCAAACCGCAAACAAATTCAAAATGTGTTTTCTTTAAACACCAATTAGCATACTATCCTTTTAAATCTCTTAAATCAACATATATAATCAAATAAATTAATCAATGATAAACTTGATCATATATAAAATTTATGAGACTGACAGTTGCTAACTATCAAACTTATGAAAATGTTTTCATAAACTTCTAATATGTCTCTTAGCTTTTCTACAAGTGAGAGTACCTTCAGAATAGAGGATTTTGAAGGAACTCTTTTATAATCTTTAAAAGTTAAGTCATAAAAGAGAGTTGATTCATTTTTCATTTGAACGAAAAAAATGAAGGAGTTGTTGCTGACTGCCAACAAATGGCGACGACCTGGGAAAACCAGTTATCTCTACTCATACAACTTATAAATGATATAAACAAAATCTTAAAACTTTATTAAAAACAATAAAAAATTCTCTATCTGAATAAAAACCATTATTTTTAGTCATATTTATAAGTACAACTCAGAGATATTCCATCTTTAAAATAGAGATCTTGTTAGAGATAAACTTAGAAATATCCTAATCGAAACAAAGTACTTCATAGTAAAAATAATCTGCACCACCAGTATGGGATATAGAAATTCACTTTTCCGAAAACTTCCAGAAACTATTCCATAAATATGATAATTTTCTTTTCTTTTCTTTTCTTTTTAAACAATAATTATGGCTGAAGACTACTATCTAGGTATGATATCCCAATTTTGATAGTATCATTCACGAGAACTGTCTGGATGAGAACTATTCTTCAGCCAAAATTATGTTTTCTTTACTAAATTTGAAATTTTAATTGTATAAAATGAGAGATCATTACCCAGCATGGTGACCAAATGGTAATGTCAGTCATTAATATCACCAGAAAATGAATCAGCTGGCTCGTGATGAGACCCCTTATCTCTTGGTTTATTAAACCAAAAGCCATTACTAGTTTCCTAATAATGTCATACTAGTGATATTTATGATTCTGATCAGATCGTCTTATCACTAAGACCTTTCGTCTCTCATTTTAGCATTTTATTGCCTGGAACAAATTCTAAAAATTTTTCAGATTGTAAATAATTTTGAAGGCTGATGGTGGAGATCTATAAGAGTTTTTCAAAGTACAAGATTCGAAAAAGACATTAATTAGCTATCCCAACTTGTTATAAAAAATAAAAGGTGAGAAATAATCTGAGTAATACTTAAAAATCAAATAATGATAGTTTTTTTATAGATTTAAGAAACTTTGATCGTCCTGAACAAATTTTTAAAGATCTCAGTCTAGTATCATAATTTTCAAGCTAACGAGCAAACTGACTCTTTTTCAACAAGAAGATTTATCTATTTACATTTATTTCTTTAGTTGACATCTAAATATTACCGACTGATTATATATAAAAATTTAACAGTCTGGAATATTTGACTAAGAGAATCAAAACTGGTTGCAATAGCGGAATGATGTTTAAAAGTTTCATAAGACTTATGAATTTATCATCATCCTTTAATTCTATAAATTATAAATCAGTTTATACAAAAATATAAATTTATTTAGAAACACCAAACAAATTATATACATTTTAAGACCTAAAATATTAACAGAAGTATTTTTTCAGGATCAGTCCATTCACTGGGAATGTTTCGAACTGACCTTCTAGTGTTTGCAATCGAAAGGTACTTGGACCTATCTTCTCAGCAATAACAAAGGGACCTAGCCAAATATTTTGAAACTTAGTATGATCTTCTTTTTCCTCATGAACTTTATCCCATTTTAAAACTAAGTCTCCCACCTGAAATTCTTGATTGGAACTGAAGGATTGGTCAAACCAAGACTTCACAATTTGTTGATGTTTTGTAAAATGTTGTTTTGATTTTTCTCTTTCCTCAAGCTTTAACAAAGTATTGATCCTCTTTTCCATTGTTGGACAATATTCATCTTGAATAGACTGAGCTAACTATAATGAAGGTAAAAATAAATTCTGTGGTAAAATAGCTTCAGTTCCATACACTAAGAAGAAGGGTGAGTTACCTATCACAGCCTTAGTAGTTACTCTGTCTGCCCAAAGGGAATTGACTAATTTTGTATGCCAATCACGATGGTGAACTGAAATAGTTCTTTTGAAAATTTTCAATAAATTTTTGTTTATTGATTCAGCTAAACCATTTCCATGAGGATGGTAGTTAGCTGAATACCTGATTCTTATTCCCTTCTCTAAGGGAAATTGAGTTAACTCAATTGATGAAAAATATGAAGAATTATCAAAGACAAGGGAATCTGGAACACCAAATCTAGTTATGATAAAGGATTCTAAAAATAATATAACCTGATTGGTATTTACAACCCTTAATGGTGCAGCTTCTACCCAACGAGTAAAATAATCAGTTGCAGTTATCATATACTTGTGTTGTTTAGATGAGGGAGGATTTATTGGCCCTATTATATCAATACCCCATTGCTGAAAAGGTCTTTCTACTGAAACTGGTTGTAAAGGAAAAGCAAGTTTCTTAACCCTTCCCGCAGCAAGATGACATTACTGGAATTTTCTGACAAAAGCATAGGAATCTCGAAATAAGGTAGGCCAATAATACCCAGCCCTAAGGATTTTATGTGCAGTAGTTTCTCCACCAAAATGGCCTCCTGCTAGTCCAGAATGTAGTCCTTCAGAATTACTTCCATTTCATCTTTGTCTAGACATCGAATCAATACTCCATCTGAATTTCTCTGAAAAAGGACATTATCAATTAATAAATAAGGAGCAAATTTCAATCTAAGTGATCTTTTCTTCCTTGGTTCTAGGTAATCAGGGGCAGTTCCTGTTTCCAAAAGTATTCTTATGTCTGTATACCAGGAATCCTGTGGTGGAGGATAGAAATAGATTTCTCTTGTGAGTAAAACCTCATCAATGACAGTTTCAGCTTTATCATTAGGTAGATGAGCAGCTTCAGCAGCTAATTTACATAATCCTTGACCTTTGACTATCGTTGAGGGTTTAATTTCTAAGTCATACTCTTGAAGGGCTGTCATCCAAGGTGCCCTTTTCTCACCTAAATATTTTTGCACTAACAAATTTCTGACTGAGGAATAAGGGACTATTACTTTCGTTTTAGATTTCAATAAATATGGACGAAAATGTTTGACAGCTTTAAAAACAACAAAATATTGCTTATCAACTTCATGGTAACTAAGCTCAGCACCTTTAAAATTTGAACTCATAAAGGAGATTGGTACTTCGTTATGTTGCTGCTTTAATTGGGTTAAAACTGCTGCATACGAGGTGTCAAAAGCGAAAGTATACAATATGAAATATATGTTAAAATCTGGGCTTAGAAGGCTAGGAGCTTCTGAAATGGCTTCTAAGATTTTCTGAAATGAATCTTTTTCGGTTTGTCCCCAATTAAAAATAGTGTCTTTCTTAATCATTTTCTGCAAAGGACGAATGATTTCGGAGAAACTAGGAATGAATCTTCTAACAAAATTTATTTTACCGAGAAATGATTGCATCGCTTTCTTGCTAGAAGGGTAAGTTATTTTTGAAATGGCTTGGGTTCTTTCAGGGTCAATCATGATTCCATGTTTTGAAACCACACAACCTAATAAAATACCTTCTGAAACAACAAATATTGTTTTTTAGGATTTAAGGATATTCCAAATTTTCTACATCGTTCAAATACCTTTCTAAGATGATTAATATGATCAGGTCGATGTTTAGAATATATAGTAACATCATCCAAATAGACAACGACTAAATGATTAATTAAGCCTCTAAAAGCAATATCCATTGCTCATTGAAAAGTTTCCCCAGCATTGATTAACCCAAAGGGCATCTTGCGGTAAGCATATGTTTCCCATGGAGTTCTAAAAGTTGTTTTCAATTGATCATCTGGGGAAACTAATATTTGGTTGTATCCTGAGAAACCATCAAGAAGTGACAGTATCTCAGACCCAGACACCTTTTGAAATATTTGTTCCATGGGATGAACTGGGTAATTATCCTTTTCAGAAGACTTATTAAGATTTCTAAAATCTACACATAACCTAATATCTCCATTTTTTGTCCTAACTGGAACTAGGTTTGATATACCGATGGTACCGTGGAAGAATCGCGCGAGTCCCGAGATGTAGTGCAAACAAATTAACGAAAACTCCTACGTTTTACGATGCCCGAACACGTCAATAACCTACCACACAAATTGCTAAAAATTTTAAACCTAAGCTAGCGATTAATTTTATCTTGAACGGTTAGTGTATTTTCAACTAAAGATAGAATGAACTAATCACAAAATTATACAATAACTTTCATATGGAATTTTCCACAACTTTATGGAAAACGTAAAAAACATACAAAAATCATGTATAACAAATGAAGAAAAACTGAATGAATCTTGTCTTGTTCTATCAAAGAAGATAGAAATCAAATATCTATCAAAACCATGTTCTGTTCAAGGCCAACTATGAAGCTTTAAATACCAACGTCAATCACAATTCTTGAAAATACGTATGAAAAATTTTTGGCTCATTTTTTTTTTCTATTAAAAAATGAATTGCAGAGTTCAAAAACAATTGTAACTATGTGAAGCATGGATCCAAATACTAATAAAAAGAATTTTAGAATCAAACACCAAACAAGGCTAAGAAGAATACCTAGCACCGCTTCTACAGGTGTCGAACAAGGCGTTACCAACCTGAGCACCGCTTCTTGGAAACAGAGAAAGTGTGGTGGCACTGCTTCTTTAACACATAAGAAGAGCAGTGATAGCTCTAGAACCACACTTATAATACATCTCAAGAGCAGTTCCTGAGATGGAGATTTGAAAAATAAAAAAGCAACAAAAAAAGAAGTTACACACTAAAAACATGAACCCAAGCAATCACCAGAAAACCCAGTGAACCAAAAATATGAAGATCGAAAGGCAGACAGAGAAAAAACAATCAAATTCAAAGCATATCCACAAATCTATGAATTGAAAAATTAGATCTACAAATTGGAAATGAAGGTGGAGGTTTCAACTTACCAATGATCCAGAATTTGATGTAGTCCCTAGCGGAGTCGCTACTTTTCTTAGTCGGAAATACACACCTCATGCGGACAAGAGCTGGTTCCCTAGTCTGAATAGTTCATATCTAGAACAAAACACAAACACAAAATGCTAGACTCTCCCTAGATCTGGTTAATCACTTGAATGGAATGCCATGATGCTTTTCTCAAAGGTTTTCCTTGCTATCCTTGAAGCTTACTGCAGTAGAACCTGTAAAACATGGAAGACAACAAAGAAAACATGATAGCATACAATATATTCAACTAGATCTATGCTTGTGACTAAGGAATCAAACAATATATACATATAAAACAGTAAATATGGGAAAGAAAAGACATTCTTTATTAATAAATGATTGGAGAGACTACAACCTTCATTCCTTGGTGTTGAGTGCTCCTTCCAATGGCTCCTTGCCTCTAACTTCAGCTTGCCTCCAAAGAATTAAGAACGATTTTGCTAAAGTTTGGGTATGCAACACAATTCTCCCTCCGTTTTCCCATGGGGGGTGAGCTAGTATTTAAAGGCATGGGAGGATAGGTATGGTTGAGGATCTCATGGGTGAGGTGGAGATTAGATCCTAAAAGGGAGGATCTCGAGCTCCAGCTGGTCCTAAACCATAGGGATGAGGCTCCACAGAGGTTAGCTTCGAGAATCTTCTCGAAGCTTCTCTTTTTTCCTTGAAAACTCAAGCACCACAGCTCGAATGAAGAAAACAAACGGTGTTTGTTAGTTTTGCATCACATTAAGCTAGCATTATGATCTTATGATATTTTCACTGAGAGAATACCAAGCACAGTAATAAAACATAAGCAAATCACAAGAGACAAGAGACACAAAGAGTTTTCCTCGAGGAAACCATAAAGGAGAAAACCCCACAACTTCCTTAGAGATAGAATCAGCACCAAAACAGTAAGAGATCTCCCAAAACAGTAGTAGTCTTCTTCTTCTATCTAGTCCCAAAATTTCCTTCTTCAGTAGTGCGCCACACTTGGGAGATCAAGTGATGTATTTCACAAGTGATAAATAGAGAGACTCTGACTCTCTATTTATATTCATCCATTCACTTGAATTTCCTTTTCACACGTAGGCTCAACCTAATAATTACTACTCGAGCCTACACCTTAATTAGTGTATAATAACTCAAGTGCCCTGAAACTGTGGGGACTTACCTAATGACTTGATATGACTTTATTACATTATTAATCCTCCCGATCGGAACATCGGGGCATGACCACATGGCTCAAATACATAATAAAAACATCCCGGAATAAACATCGGGTTAAAATACATAAGATACATAGAAGAATACATTCCGAAGTTACATATACATCAACACTCCCTCTTAACTAAGAAGGTATTCTTTTGACACAATTTTCAGCACTGGTCTTCTTCTCTGTATCAGCTGGATCATCTCGTCTTCAAGTCATCTTCGTCTTCAAGTCATATTTGTCTTCAAGTCATCTTCGGATCTGGATCATCTCTAGATCTGTATCATCATCACTAGATCTGGATCATCTCTCGATCTAGATCATCATCACTGGATCTGGATCATCTCTCGATATAGATCATCATCGCTGGATCTGGATCATCTCTTGATCTAGATCATCATCGAACATCATCACTGGATCTGGATCATCTCTCAATCTAGATCATCATCACTGGATCTGGATCATCTCTCGATCTGGATCAACATCACTGGACTGGATCTGGATCATTACTCAATCTGGATCTGGATCTGTATCATCTCTCGATCTGGATCATCACTGCTGGATCATCATTACTGGATCTATATCATCACTCGATCTGGATCAACACTGGTGCTATCTCATGATTCTTCTCGTCATAGGAAGTTCTACAGAGCCATCCCTTTTTCATGCTGGTTGTAGGCCTACCCTCATGTAGGTCTTCGCCCAGCACTTACATTCACCAGCATGATAGGACACACCTACTATCATCTGTGAAATGGCTCAGCACTTACAACCACCAACATGATAGGACACACCTACTATCATCTGTGGAAAGGCACAGGGCTCACATCCACCAGCATGGTAGGACACACCTACTACCATCTATGGAAAGGCTCATCACTTATAATCACCAGCATGGTAGGACACACCTACTACCATTTGTGAAAAGGCTCTGCACTTACAATCACCAGCATGGTAGGACACACCTACTACCATCTGTGAAAAGGCACAGCACTTACAGTCACCAGCATGGTAGGACACACCTACTACCATCTATGAAAAGGCACTACACTTACAGTCACCAGCATGGTAGGACACCCCTACTATCATCTGTGAAATGGCTCAGCACTTATAGTCACCAGCCTGATAGGACACACCTACTATTATCTGTGACAAGGCTCAGCACTTACATCCATCCAGGCGGGAACACATCCTGCTCACAATGATGGAAGGGCATGCACTCATATCTGATCATAAGGGGAACACATCCCAACAATCATATCAGAATGGCCCCCAGTCCTCCTCGACTGAGCTACCCTGTAACTGACCAAGCGCCTCCATTCTCCTAGAGAATGGCAGTTGCCCTTACATCCAACCTGCTCATTGGAATGGCCAACACTCACATCTGACATGAAAGGAACTTAATCCTTTAGCCATGAGCAGAAAGGTTTAGCCCTTACATCTGACCAAGTGGGAACACATCCCTCCATCACATCAGAATGGCTACTCAGTTCTTACACTGAGTGTTCCTGGTAACTGAACAGGTGCCTCCATTCCTAGAATGGCAATTTCTCTTACATCTGTCCTGCTCGACAGAATGGCCAGCACTCATATCTGACATGGAAGGGAGAAACCCTACCACCATGACAGAATGGCTCAGCCCTTATATCTGACCTACTCGTCAAAATGGCTATGGATCTCAGCACTCATATCTGACATGGAAGGAACCAATCCTCTCACCATGACAGAATGGCTTACCCTTAAATCTGACCATGGAAGGAACCAATCCTCTCACCATGTCAGAATGGCTATGGGTCTCATCACTTTCTCCGGGAGGAAGCCTCGATATGGAGAACACCAAGTCTCTCTCTAAAGTACTCAAACTTCAGCCTAGCCAATGGCTTCATCAATACATCAGCTATCTATTCCTCCGTCGCAACATACAGGAGCTTCACTGCTCCTCTCTGCACCATATCCCTGATATAGTGATACTTGATCTCGATATGCTTCGACTTGTCATGAAACACTGGATTCTCTGACAACTTCACGCAACTCTGGTTGTCACAATGTATACAAGTAGCATCTAACTGGAGATCAAATATATCGGAAAGTAGCTTCCGCATCCATACTGCCTCACAACTAGCTGAACAAGCTGCGACATACTCTGCTTCAGCCGTACTCAGTGCCACACAAGATTTCTTCCTACTAAACCAAGAGATCACACCTGATCCCATACTGAAGCAACATCCCGAAGTACTCTTCTTGCTGATGGCACTGCCTGCCCAATCTGAATCAACATAACCTTCCAGGTTAATCTTCTGATTCGCATCATACTTGAGCCCATAATCAATTGTACCCTTCAGGTACCTCAGAATATGCTTTGCAGCTGTCAAGTGAACACTCCTGGAATCTGTCAAGTACTGGCTCAAGGTGTTCATAGCAAAGCAAATGTCTGGTCTCGTGTTCATCAGGTACATCAATGACCCAATCATCTGACGATACATCGTAGCATCAACCGTCTCTAATGAAGCATCACTCAATAGCTTCAGGTTCGATGCCATTGGTGTAGCCATAGCCTTGCAGTCCATCATCCCGAACCTTTTCAGGATCTCTACTGGATACTTCCCTTGTCCAAGGAAGATTCCATCTGTACTCTACCACACCTCCATACATAGAACAGTAGTGCATCGACACATAACAGGAGCATCACTGGTCTTCCACCTTCAACCTTGGATCAAAGGTTGGAATCCACTTTACTCTCAGTAAAGCCTAGAATCATCAGTAATCTGCCCATCTTGTCGTACCATGTCGAACCTCAGGATCTTCTGCAATCACTCCCTCTGAAGCGGAGCATCATACTCCCTCTGTCTTCCGTACTCTATGCACTGAAACATTCTGTACTGGAGTGACAAGTAGTATCCATCTAGGATCACTGGATACTAAGATCCTCTATCTTGAACTTCTTCAAAAGTTCATATTGCACCCATCTGTGAGCTTGTCATCCTCTATCAACCTTGTAGCAAAGGTTAAGATATTCATCAAGATCATCATGTATGTGTTATCCCATGGGTGTCTTCTGATTATGCATGTCATGTGACTTCACTTCTATTAGCTGTAAATGTTTCTTCATAGACTATGCCTTCTCTTCGTGAGAATCCTTATGCTACGAATCTTTCTTTGTATCCCACGATGTTTCCATCTATTGCATGATGGAACTATGAACTTCTCTTCAGGTCTCGATACTACGCCCTGACATCATTCTTCTTGAACTGGTCTTCCATTTCTTCTTAGTTACTTCTTCTTGTCTAGAAGGTTCTGCATCAATGATGTCACTGCATTCATCATATTATTCTTTGTCTTGAAATGTTGTCACTTGTTCTTTGGAACAAGTCTTCATTCTTGTTTGCTTGTAGGTTATTATGTATGTGATCTTTCCTACAAGACAAATACATTTGTATGGTTAGAACATTTCATAAAGAATATTCATACTGGCAAATACTTATGCATAAATATATGATCATGCAACTACTTTAGCCAATACAACATTCATCCATATCTCACTGAAACTTTCTAGATGCCTTCCATCTCTACCAGGACAACATTGAGATTGTGCACTAATCCAATATGTCAGCAAAGAGGTTTCATTCTAGATAAGTAGCAATGGAGAATTTGTATAGCCCAATGAGCTACTTACCCATCACATGCATATTAGTAGTATTCTGTCATTAATGCAAACATCCTATCATGCATAATACAATAACTAAATATAAACAAATGCATAACAAAATAATATAATTAAATGACAATTGAATACTTATCTTTATTTGTTTCGAGGGTAGATTCCTTCTTGAGCCTTCAGCTTCATCGTCTTCTTCAAAAAATCTAAGGTGGATAAGAAGTTCTTCAAGACTTGAGTTCTTCATATTCCTCATTGATTGAGGGATCTTCTTTGGATGGCGATATCTTGATCTTCAATTGCTCCCATATTCTCTTCTCTTCTTATGATTCAAGCTTCTTCTTCTTCCCAAAGTTTGCTGAAAGTAATCACTTCCTTCTGGAACACATTCCTTGAATGAATGAGTTCCACGATCCTGGGAGGCCATTCAAGGTGGCCATCATCACTTCCGCATTCTTCACTTTTTCTTTTACCGCTTCAAGTTGTTCTTTGATTTGAGAGACTCTTATGACTGTATGGTCTCTGCATTCTGGATCTTCACATTCTTCAACTGGTTTCTTTAGTTCATATTCTGATTTTGTTCTTCCCTTCAAATAGCTTGAAATTATGGAAGACCTTCAACAACGTTTCTTGCAAAAGGTAGTGCTCTATAATGCCAAAGCTCATTTGGCTCTACTGTGTCATGAATCAAGGCTTGTTTTGGATATCCCTTCAATTTGTACAAGCCTCCTTCTTGTTCTTCAATCACTACCACATCATCGATAGTCTTTCCTTTTGGCCATATGATGACTTGACCATCTATGAATGCAGCCCACATTCCTTTTGTATCAATGCTGAAATGGAGAGAAGGTTCTTCTTCAATCCTAGCACAAACAATAATTCTTTCATTGTTAGAGACTTACCAGAGTCTAGTTTGTATGAAGATTCCCCACTACCTGTTATTGGATATTGGTAGTCATCTCCTAGTTTCACCTTGTGAGGTGATTCATGTCATTAGAGGAAATTTGGGGTCTAAAATGGGCCTTATAAGAAAACGTGCCAAAATAAGTTTTTGTGAGTTGGAATTCAAGAACCAATAGAATTTCAATAAAATAAGTCAACCATAATGGTTGAATTGGCATATTTGTCTTAAAAAAAAACTACTTTTTTTGTTCGTATTTTCGACATATCTCATTGTGTTTTTACTCAAATTTCGATCGGGAGAGCTCGTTGGATGAGGGATTTGATTCCGCATCCAACGAGTACCCACAATGCATACTTTTGATGGACCCCGCTACCCCAAAAACAAGAAATACCTGAAAAAACGTGATGATGACATCATCATCACGTTTTTTCAGGTATTTCTTGTTTTTGGGGTAGCAGGGTCCGTCAAAAGTATGCAGTGTGGGTACTCGTTGGATGTGGAATCAAATTCCTCATCCAATGAGCTCTTCTGATCGAAATTTGAGTAAAAACACATGGAGATATGTCGAAAATACGAACACAAAAAGTAGTTTTTTTCTTTCTTCCTCGAAAATTAATTAATATTATTTTATTATTTTAACCATTATTCTATTATTTTAACTATTATTTTATTATTTTCCTTAGGAGGCCCATTTTAGACCCCAAAATTCCTCTAATGTCTGACAGTCTTACAAAGGATTCCTTGAATCCCATCATATGTTTGGAAGCCCCACTGTCTATAAGCCAATCATCACTTCCATGAGTAATGTTACCTATGAGAGCTGATATCAGAACATATTCATCCTTGCTTGAAGAATCTTCACTTTCATATCTGGATCTCTTTCTGGATGGTTCATCATCCTCTGCAGCATGAGCATGATGTCTTCTTTGGCCTTGACCAAGTTCTTCTTGTGAAAAGCTTCTAACCTTGTCTCCCTCTGAAACTGGAACCTCTATACTTAGGTAGGTGTCCAATCTAGTTTCTTTAGAGAGATCAGATACTTCCAGGCTTGGAAGTTGTCAACTTCCCCAAGCTTGTCACCAAGCTGATGTGATATATCATATTGAAATGAGAACCTCAAATGGAAATAGCAAAGGATTAGATCTTACCGATTTGAGGTGTCTGTCCTTGTCCCGGAGTTCACTGATCTAGGGTTTGTCACAGAAACCCTAATTTTCAAAACTTGGAATCTTTTAGATCTAATTGGATAAATAGATATATCTCTTCAAATGGAGCTGTCCAATATACTCCTTTTCTGAAAACAGTGGAGGGAAGCTCCCGGAACAGGAAGCCCTAATTTTCCAATTTCTTCTATACAAATGCCTGTTACTGTTTCTGTGATATCTCCGAAATTAATGCTCCTGTGTGTTTCAAATTTAACACTGAGGTAACCTCACATGTCCCTAATCCAAAACTACATGTTTCATCAGAATTGGGTTCACCATTTGGGAGTTATGATCCTTTTCCCAAGGTGACCTGTTATAGGACTGTTCAGAACAGCGAGGTTGTACGGAATGCCACGTGTCACAGGTTCATCTTCTGAGTCTGATATTTGGACCACCAAAATTAAAGTCCGTGCCCTTTCTGGAACATCTTTAGGAATTCCATTTGGACGTCTGTAACTCAAGATATTGCAGATATCCCCAGATGTCATGTTCAATGATGAATTCTGGAAGAGGCTGGAACCCTAACTTGGAGAGATCATATCGCCTGGAGTACAGCGAATCTAAGTCTGATTTTTGGACACAGGATTCATCAGGATTTTATATGTGGCCCCTACAATTTTCAGCGTTTGAGACTTCCCCAATATTTGAATATAGAAACTGTACCAAAACTTAGCAGTTTTAGTATTTAGGGTTTCTCCTAGCTCAGGGTCAAAGTAGGGTTTGACTTTCCTGGAGTTTCACCCATCCAAATTTCTTGATCCAGTCTCTAAACTTCAGTTTTGATGAGGAGAATAACCCTATGCTGGTCTCACTCAAAAATTCATCCTCTGTAGAAATCCCTAATTTCCGCATCGAAGACTGAAAATGCTCGGAATCAAATTCCGCCTTGACATAAATATGCTCCCTACGGAGGAGAATTGTTCCACCTTACTTTTGCTGAAAATATGTGGAGGAAGGTCCACAAACTAGGAATCCCTAGTTTCTGCAGCTGCACAATGTCTTCTTCTCAGGTTAGCTCTGATACCATGTTAGTTTTTCATCACATTAAGCTAGCATTATGATCTTAGGATTTTTTCACTGAGAGAATAACAAGCACAACAATAAAACATAAGCACATCACAAGAGACAAGAGACACAAAGATTTTTCCTCGGGGAAACCATAAAGGAGAAAATCCCGCAACTTCCTTAGAGATAGAATCAGTGCCAAAATAGTAAGAGATCTCCCAAAACAGCAGTAGTCTTCTTCTTCTGTCTAGTCCCAAAATTTCCTTCTTCAGTAGTGCGCCACACTTGGGAGAGAAAGTGATGTATTTCACAAGTGATAAATAGAGAGACTCTCACTCTCTATTTATATTCATCCGTTCACTTGAATTTCCTTTTCACACGTAGGCTCAACCTAATAATTACTACTCGAGCCTACACCTTAATTAGTTTATAATAACTCAAGTGCCCCGAAACTGTGGGGACTTACCTAATGACCTTATATGACTTGATTACATTATTAATCCTCCCGATCGGAACATCGGGGCATGACCACATGACTCAAATACATAATAGAAACATCTCGGAATAAACATCGGGTTACAATACATAAGATACATAGAAGAATACATTCCGAAGTTACATATAGATCAACAGTGTTAAGGGGGAACCACTTCTTGCAGTAGCGATAGAGGCGGTGGCACCACTCTTTGCTCATTTATGAGGAGGGGTTCTACTTTAGCAACACTTCGGTAACACTTTTTGTCAATGGAAGAGGAGCATTACCAGCTCAAAACAGGGAAAAATTGCAAGGGGATATTTTTGCTTGTCATTTCTCTAGTAAAACTTTGAGGGATTGGAGCACACAAGGGGATACATGTCTCATAACATGAGGGTGATGAGATTTCAGTATAACAACTAGTCTTCTGGTGAAGAAATGTGTAGAGCCTATGCCAAAGCATTACAGTCACCAAAAACTACTGAAATTCCAAAACATTCTCAGCACACTAGTGATTCAAGAACATAAGACTGTCATAATGATGAACCGTCAGTAGGATCTCTAGGACTATTCATTGGTCCTAAATATTTCATTAAAATAAATTTTTGTTCATTTTAATTCAAATCTTATGAGCTTTCTTGTTTGATAGATTTAGGTTTCCAAATGAATTTGGCAAAAGGAAATCATATACCATATTTTTATTGGGAAAAAACAAACGAACATGGTGGATCCATTGGAGGAAATCCTGTACATCTCAAAGGACGAATTCCATATTTTCCAATAAGAATCAGTGGAATAAAATAAGTTTTGCATCTCAATAGTCTAGACGACCTAAAATAAGATTGCATCATAGGATCACCATTCTTGCATAAAGTCAACCCCATTATAGTTAATGAGCCCAATATGAATTTTTCTTGTACAATAAATGGTAGAATAGTTTCCACCCCTCTATACTATTCTGCTTCTTTCAAATGTAAGAATCTTGTTCCCCAATCTAACCCCATTCTAAGTCTTGTAGAACTATTCAAAATGGAAAGATGCATCTCCTATGCAGATATGCATAAAGAATCTTCCCTCTTTGAAATTTCCTCTAAACTAGAGAAGGATTGCACCTCAGAGTCACCTAATGCATTTTGGACCAGGGAAAAATAATTTGTCTCCTTACCTTTTAACCCCCTAAAAAACCAAAATCTCAAAAATCCTATGCTGCCCTTATGTCTCCCTCAGAAAGAGAATTATGTGCAAATGAAATCAAAGAACTCTTACACAAAGGCCTTATAGAACTTTCTAAGAGCCCTTGGGCATGTCAAGCATTTGTTGTCAATAAACACTCTGATATAAAAAGAGGAAAACCTAGACTGGTTGTGAATTTTAAACCCTTGAACAAAATCCTTGAACCAGTTCATTACCCTCTACCTAATAAATCTAGTCTGTCACAAAGAATAATAGGATGCACCATTTTTAGCAAGTTTGACCTGAAGCCTGGTTTTTACCAAATTGGAATTGAAGCAAAAGACAGGTACAAAACTGCTTTTGTTGTTCCTCATGAGCAGTATCAGTGGATGGTCCTTCCATTTGGTATTAACAATGCACCATCACAATTCCAGAAAAGAATGGAAGATATCTTCAGAGAAAATAAATGGGCATTAGTGTACATAGATGATATTCTTATTTTTTCCAACAATTTGCAGGAACATTTGAAACATCTTCAAGAATTTTATTCTTTGGTTTTCAAACATGGATTGGTTTTGTCAAAATCCAAAATGGAAATTGGCAAAAAGGACATTGAATTTTTAGGATATAAAATAATTAAAGGATGGGTGATCCTTCAAGAACATGTCCTTAAGGTTTTTGCTCACTTTCCTGATCAGGTATTAGAAAAAGTTCAATTGCAGATATTTTTGGGAAGCCTAAGTTATATTAGGCCATTGTACAAAGGACAGGAAGATGGCATTCATCTGCTACAGCAACGACTGAAGAAAAAACCCCCAAGATGGAATAAAGATATGATGGATGCAGTAAATCAAATAAAAGAAAAAGTAAAACAACTTCCTCCACTCTCACTACCACAAGGCTCGGGTCAAATGGTGATTGAATAACGCACCCAATAAAGCTTGGGGAGGTATTCTCATAGAAAAACATGGATATCAAGAAGAAATCTGCAGCTATGCTTCAGGAGCATTCAAAAATGCAGAAATCAATTATCCGTCAAGTCACAAGGAAATCCTCATAGTCAAAAGACTGTAAACCATTTCAAGATTTATCTAAAAACTATCAAGTTCATTGTTAGAACAGATCTAAAAATAATGCCTGGTATATTCAAGAATGAAAATCTTATGGCAAAAAATAGTTCTAGGATTTTAAAATGGTTTCTTTGGTTGCAAAACATTGATTTTGAAATTATATATAAACCAGGATATTTGAATTGTGTTGCTAATATTCTAATCAGAGAATAATTATAGGAGAAAAATAGCCTCAACATGTTGGCTATGGAGCATCCATCTCATCAAACAAAAAATCTAAGCTTCGAATCTTCAATGATCCCTTGTCAAAGGAAGAAAGAGAAGATTTTTTGAATTGCACCAGCAAAAAGGAAGCAGATAAGTATCTGGCACTCTCCTTGATCCAAAAAGTAAATGCCTCTCCTATGAAAATACAAATATTAGAGAGATGGGAAAACAAGCCTTTAAAGGCTTAGAAAATGCCATGCACTAGCTTCAGCAGCTTAATCATGTTTGGGTTGACACAGCTTATACAAATGAACGAGAATTGTATTACGTGGATATTGGTTCAAGATTTTTTACATGGAATAATTATAACCTCATATTGCAGTTCTGTAGAGAATGGGGAGAAATAATAATTTTGTGGAGATCCTTCTACACTAGTGCAACAACAATGGTACGGATGGACAGAAGTTTTCATTGATAAATTCTATCCAAGAAAATATTGGGTTCAACGACGTGCAAATTTCATCCTACACCTTCAAGCAGACATGATCGTAGCACACCACAATCATATGTGGTTTAAATTTAAACTGCGACAGCTTGGAGGAGCTTACTCTCCTCTTGAACCCCCTGTTGAACTCTATTTTGGCGGTTAGTCGGTACGTCATGTATTCTTCCATCAGTTGGATCCGTCTAGGGTTTTTCTACGTTCATCCTTTGCCCTATGTCGTTATCCTTGACACTGCAAGAAGATGCACATCAAGGAAGACTATGGATATAGGGTTGTTAGTGAAGTACCGAATTGAACAGAAAAGTGACACTGTAGATTTTATTTATGTTCACAGTTGCAGCTTTCTCCATGACATTTTTGTGAAGGAAGGTTTCCAATGAAACTGCTGTTGGAGAGGTCAAATTTTTAGACACCACGGTTTCACCTCGCAGTGGTTTTATTATGTTGAATGATTTACTTTTCTTTTCGCTAAGGTTTTCTTTTTTTTCAACTAGTTTTAACAACCCCTATTTTTATTTCAAAACTCTAGGCGTCTCCCAAAGAAACAACAACCAATTCGGTAGCCTTACCCACAAGCTTAGGATCTAGCACTGGAAAATGTAATGGACTCCATAGATATAGAAAGGATTCTCCCTGAATATCACATGATGTCGAAACTCATGGAGATGGAGGGTTTAATGGACATCATTCTTGAACCCTGGTTGACAATGCCATCAAAATATGCTCTTTCTAATATTAATTTTTCATTTTTTATCACATCTCCCCTATCCTAGTCTTAATTATGATTTGTATCCTCACCTTCGTCTCATTATAACACACAATATTTTGTGCTTGTTAGGGATGATTTTGGAGCAGTGTATAATTTGCCTCGTAACTCATCAGGGTTCTCGTCTTCAATGGTCAATTATCCTACCACTAGCCTTCCACAATTGATGCTGTAATGGACAATTTGATGGCCTCAACATCACAAGATATTCCAGGTTATCATATGGAAGTTTGACGTAGCATGGTCCCACATGCCTATTGGGAGTAGAGGAGTCTCTAGGATCCAATAGCAGAGGAATATTTTTGCATTTAGGTCACATTAGGGCCTATGGCAGGTGCTTGAATCTTCTGGTGCGCACAAAACAATATATTGGTTGCCATTTATCTTGTCGTAATTTCTGTTTAGTGGAGGATCAGAGTGGAAATAAATTCATTCCTAAGGATGTTTTGAAGGGATCCATGGAGGTGTATGCAAGGGATGACTAATAAGAAATGGAGAAGTTTGTAATCCCTATATTCTATTTCAACCACCCACTCTTCAACCATTTTCTCCAAGAAGTTGAGCATTTTTATGGCTTCCACGAAAAAGGAGTTTTCACAATTCCTTGCCAGATTTCTGAATACGAGTACCTCCAGTGGCTCATTGACAGGGAGAGATGGAGAGTTTAGTAAGTGGGAATGTTCAATCATCATTTCTTCTTCCCATTTGTGGATTGAATCGTTGATTGTACACGATTTTTTCATATATTACACATTTATGTAATAAATTTGGCAGATCAAAAATAATTTATGGCTCATATCTAAATATTTTATGGCTAATTTCAAAATTAAATGTAAAATAAGTTCTTAGGGAGTAACAAATATGGGAATGTAAAACACAAGAAGTGCTTAGGGCCATGGAGCTTTCCCTGTCAAGGAAACTACACATTCTTCTGAGAAAATATTATGACAATCTGGTGTATATCAAGGAAGAAATTCTTGCAGCTCAAAGAAAATAGTCAATTGGTTCAACACCATGCACTCCTGCTTATCAGTTTCTTTGTAATATACCTGATCTAAATCAGATCTGAAATATTAACTATTACTGCTATAATAAACAAAATTAGTTGACAGGTGGGCAAAATTTCTCTAGTAAAAATTGGGAATTGTATTGGGGTTGCAAAGGATTAGTGGGACAAACCAAAGGAAAATTTTGGAGGCTGAAATTTTAGACCCCAAGCACCTAGATGTTGGTCCCTTTTAGGTTTCGAACATCATCCAGGATGAAGTCTACTACCAGGCTTCTGGGTGTCCCAGCTGGTGCAAACTGATATCTTCATAGTTAATTCCAAGAAACCAAGGCTAAGGAAATATTATGGTCATAATAAGTCTCTGTTTAGGAATAAAATATCCATATCAGCAGGATCATAACAGTTTTGTAACATTTTTTAAGAGTTTGATGGTGTTTTGGAAAAAAACTAGAAATTTGGACTAAAGATTGCCTACGCAAGGTAGGCTTCACAAGCACTATACCACCTTAAATAAATCAGGTTTTGTGAGTTTTTTTTGGTTTTGGTGTGATTTTGTGACCTAGAACAACTTACATAATGAACTTTAAGCATACACAACTCTCATGGCATTAGAAACAGTAAAACTAATCAAATTTAACTAACTAATGAGCATAAGCAAGCAAGCAAGGTAAATTTTACTATTGTAACTTATCAGATCTAAAAATAATTAATATAATAGGTCTATTAACCCATGCTGAACAATAGAAAACTCATATATTAGTATGTTTTCCATGGTATCATTGTCAGTACATGAAAACTTACAAAAGGCTCATTAAATTAGCATTGAAATGCCTCTCTCACAGAAAATTTGGCATTATGACATACTTGAGAAAAAATATTACTGTATATCATAGATAAAAAAAATATTAAAAGAAGATGACAATCTTATAAATATCTTAGAGGATTTGATATCCCTCAATGGTTCCCAAAACTAAATATTTGAGGCTTGAAACAAACACCCAACACCAATCTCACAATCCCGAGAGCATAAGTGAAGTCTCCTTCACTAGAGCTCAATTTCCAATGATGAATGGATGATATATAAGCTTGATATTGGTCTTCAATGGATTCTCCTTGGATCTCTCTAGATTCACTGTAGAATATAATGGAAGAGAGAAGATAATTGGAAAGCGAGGTGCACATCCCCAAGGTAGCTAAGGCACATCACTCAGACAAGGAAGCTATGCTTCACTCAACATCAAAAAAATAATGATCAAAAGTTGTGAAATGGAGTTGGAAGAATTATTTTATAGACTGATCAATTTGTTGAGCAAGTCATCCACCTATTTTGCAAGTTACCCACTTGCAAACCCTAACCCTAAGCCATGAATGCACCTTCCTTGAGGAAATTAGCAAGTTAAGCCTTTAGATGATGTTTCCTTGCTTGCATCACTCAACCAAAGTGGAAATTGCTCCCTCCTTGAGAAAAAGTTTCCTTATTTATGACTGATGATGTTTTCTTGCCAGAATCCTTTCACCAAATTGGAAATTTCGTGTAATACCCCCTCATAACATTTCAAGTAACTTTATTTAAGTTTTACTCAGGAGACATGAATAATTTTATAGAAGTTTATGTTTTTAAAGCAAATACAAAAATATGGAATACGGAAGTTGAGGCGCCATGCATTTACTTGAAAAAAATATGAGTTTATGGCAGTAACTAAATTCTTAGTTATATTTATGAAGACAAGTGTCCATTCCTAAGGAAGGAGTTAGTTATTAGTTATAAAAGTCCTAGGCACAGAAAGAGAGAGAATGCTGAAATAAAAAGAATAATAGTAGATAACAAGAAAAAGAGAGCTTCCAGATAACACCAGGAAGGGTGTAGGATCTAAAGAATGTTTGTGAAATAACATAGAGATGAGAGTGAACATCCGAGGGATTCTAGGCTTTGAAGTAGAACCATCAGTGAGCACGTTACAGTGCTAGGTTCTGCAATAACTAATTCTGTTCACTAGACTGGTGGTAATGTGAAGGCTGAGGAAAGTAGGTTATGAACTCATAATTTTGGGCAAGGGGGTGGAGACCTTGTATACTGAAAAATTTTGAGGATTTCTTAAGACTGGGTGGTGTGTGGCTGTCACCTTTCAAGTTCTAGGAAAAATTCCAGATATGTTTTATTTGTAACTAAACCCTTGGTTGAATTATGTTTTCCTTTATTTTTGAATAGTACACTATGTTTGAAGATTCATGGAGTATGGAAAGTATATTGTAGTAATTAATTACTGACCTAGTATTTATTGTTATCTTTTATGATTGTTTTTATTGATTCTTAATGTTAATGATATTCATAATCGTAACAAACCATTCTTTATTACTAAGCATAGAACTAAACCCTACCTTATCGGTATGTGGATAAAAATTGGAAACCATACTTTAACTTTGGGTATTTTTGAACTCTTGAAACCCACTGTAAACTCTTTCATGGGACGGATTTACTGAAAAAAAACAATATTGATAAACTTAAAGTACGTTCATTAACAAAAAACGAGGATTTAGGGTTAATACTCTTTGATAAATTATTTTAAAACAATATCATTTTTTTATAATAAAAAAGAAACCAATTTATTAGTTAATATCCATAGGTTAGATCAATATAAAAGTACTCATACTTGCGCAGATTTATAAAAGGGAACTGTAATACAATCCACAAAGTTGTGAAAGAGAAACCTAATACTTCCACAGAGTGATAAAAGAGAACCGTAAAATAGTCAACAGAGCTATAAAAGAGGATTGTAAAACAAGACTAAATGTCCATTAAATCATAATCTTCGAATAACGAAAATAATGGAGTTAACCCTTCACGACCACATTAAACTGATACATTATTTCAAGAAATACATTTCAGTGTAATCAAATTACTAAGTAGAAGCCGCTAAGTAGATACATTTCCCCAAGTAATGGGTAAATATTTTAAACCATAACATTTCCTTACAAGTAGGAGAAGAAGAATACGAATTTTGAAGTTCCATTAAACTATTGGTGAGACCCCAGATAGCACCCAAACAGTTTGCAAGACAACAACTACTTATTCCCTCACATGTATGACCGAGAGGTAAAACAAGAACTTACTTGCAAACACTTGGTTTCCATACTCATATCTTCCAAAACCTTTCACGACTGTGTTAACCTGTCACATAAACTTTTAGTGTAAGAGACTGATAAATAGAGTTGTTAAGGAAAACCTAAATTAATTATGTTAGAATAGTTATTCACATGTAAGTTGAATGAAGACCTGGAACTTTCACATGCTGAAAAACCAAAGGATAAATATTCATCTATAAATTCAAACATCAAGTGCTTAGTAGGATGACCCTTAATAGGAAAGGGTTATTACTTAGAACTATACTCCTCGACTTCTCCAAAACCCCTACTGTATACTGGTTTACACCAAACCATAGAATGAATTACATAAAGCGATAAGAATCGAGGTATGAATGAAGAAAAAATATGTAGAAACACTGTCATCCATTGAGGACTAATAACCTAGAGCATAAGCTTGGTCCAGGAAACCTCAACATCTCGAAAAAACAATACAAAAACAAGGTGAAAAAAAGAATATAAAACCCTTTTTCCCTATCCGAGAAAGGGTAAAGTGTAGTTTTTTCCACAAATTCCGAGGATATGTGGACTCCAGCTGACATGACCTTTTAAATACCTTTTGGGATTGAAACAATGTTGTCTATAGTATCAAATATGTTGAAATGTCCATAGTTTCCAAATCATAAAGAGTATCACCTTCCTAGGTTATCACTCTCCCACTTATTGACTATCTTCACTAGAGTAAGTGTCACCTTGATCGATTATCACTCTGAAGCTCAGAGACATATGCAGGAGAAATACGTTTTGGGTTAGCTTACCAGCTAAGTAAGTCACATGTTTAACCAATCGGTCATAACCATAAGAAAAATAAGCAATTCAAAAACAACTATGGGAAGTTCGACCATATGCAGATGTATGTCATCCCTTCTTAGGGACTTGTTTTGCCATACAATTCTTGAGTATTCCAGTAATAAATTAAAGGATTTTTTTAGTTTGTTTTTATGTTAATTTGGTGGTATGTTACAAATGGTATCAGAGCAAAGTTATAAATCTCGGCCCTAATGGGACCATACATATACTTATCTCATTATATATACAAATCCTTTCATTATATCAGATGCTAAATTTTAGATAATACAATTTCTGAAAGTTAACAAAAAAACAAAACTTGCTGCACACAGACCCATCAATGGCTGAACTAGGACAAATCATGGATGAAGAACCAGTTCCTGAGGGTATGCGAGTACTAGAAAATGCAATCCTCTGTGTACAACTTGAGGCAAAGCGTAACAATGAAATCCAATCATAAATGTTGGAAACTATGAGAAGTTTGAAGGCTGATTTAGACAATATTAGGGCGGATAATGTCAAATTGATGAACACAAAATCACAACTAGAAGAGATAAATGAGTGAATTTTAAAAATCTTAACAGATTAAGCACCACAGAAAAATAATGGATAAAACTCTTGCATTTCTGGGAAGAAAATAAATGGAAATACAAAAAAATATAGCAGTGAGGAAACCACAGACAATCTTCATTTAACCACTCGAGAATTAAAGAAAGACTATGAAACAAATTCCAAGAAACAAAAAAGAAAAACCTGTGCAATTACAAGGGGAATTCAAGAAATTGAGACCTCCGATGTTTGATGGAGAATAAGAAGAGGTTGTTGAAGCCTATTTGTTGAATATAAAATGATATTTTCAAGTGTACATATATGATGATAATTTGAGAGCACGTTTAGATATTTTTTAGTTGAGCGAAAAATTTTCCCTTTGGTGGCAAGAGGAAAAAACATAAATAATATATGCAGTAAGGATTTAAGTTGGATTTTTTTTAAATACTGTTTAAAAAGAAATACATTTTCGAACAATATTATGATGAGAAAGTCAAAGAGTTTAACGACCTAAGATTGGGACAACTAACTATGGAGGATTTCGTAATTGAATTTCTTAATTTACAACGTTACGTACCATATCTAAAGGATGAAAAGGCCAAAATATATCAGTTTATCAGTTTTTTACTTCCGGCTTATAAATATAAAATTGAATTTGACATGCCCAAGACTATGGATGAAGCAATTAGGAAATCTAAATTGTGCTATCTTTTATTTAAACAAATATTGTTGGAATATTGGACAATACTTAGAGGGGGTGTTGAATCAATATTGTTAACTTTTCACAATAAAAACAACTTTTAACTTATTCATTAAAACACATTATCAACAAGCTACAAGGTACACAACTTTTATCATGGAAGCCCAATTGGGAAAACCACCAACACTTTCTATTACTGCAAAATTATATTTACAAAATAGTTTATGCTTGCTTATATAGACAAGGATGTCGCTACACCCTATTTACCAACAACTACTAGAAGGAGGATAGGACCCCATGTGTTAGCACCATTTCTGGTTAGCACTTGGAAAGGGGCAAGCCTTAGAAAAAATAAGGTGTGGTGTGGAGAATTTCATCATTTAATTGAAGGTATGATATAAGGTTCTTAAAGAATGATAAAGGGGACTATCTCTAAGGTTAAAATCTATATGTTCTAAGAAATCATGGATTAAGTTTTAGAAATACGCTTAAAGAAAAAATGTGTTCCTATGATACTATGTCACAGGTTTTAATGGTGTAGATCCATGGATGAGAATATCTATAGTTGATAGTCAATCTGCTATCCATAGATGCACGAGATACAAAATTTGGGCAGCTAGCGCAATGGTGTAAAGGGGAGAAAACATATACGACCATGCAAAAAGGGTAAGACAAATATACGACTGAGAATGATTCCGCTGGTGGAACTAGCACGAAAAAGTAAAATTTTCCAATCAGCGAAAAAGCTTATGCACTGCATAGATCAATGGCAGATATCTAAATGAGAAAAAGATCTATGGTCCATAAATATTCTGTTGGGTGAACGTGCATGGGAAATGTTTAGTTGGGAATCAGCGAAAAAGTGTATATCCCACACAAATCAATGGTGAAGATCGATGCTTGAATGAGATCAACGACTGTGCATCATTTCACTGATATAATTTGTGCATATTAATGAGTTGTTGAAATCAGCAGAATATTTTAAAGGGGCCGCATGATCGAGGGTTGATATTTAAGGATTATGAGATCTACGGTCAAGGGATATTCCACTACTGTAAGGTGCGCGAAAAAATAATAATGACACCCAACGTAATAGGTTAAAGGGAAACAATAATCAAAGGCTGAGATTGAGTTTGATCAAGATCTACGATGGAGAATGAATTCGCTGGGAAGATGTGCATGTTGTATGTACAATTAGGATTGAGCGGAATATGTAAAGGTCGGAATTAATCAATGTTTGATATTTATAGAGAATGAGATCAAGGGTTGTTTTCCAATACGTTGGTGAAATATGTAGGCCATTTACATTTCTGATGGATGACAATAAATCAAGGATAGCATCTACGGTGGTAAACAAAAGGATGATGGATCTACTGTTATGAAGGGATCTAATACTGATAATTGCAGGGAGGATAAATATAAATAGGGAAGTGGAATTAGAAATGTAAATATAAAAAATGATTAAGATCAACAACTCAGGATAAAGAGAGAGTAGATCTATGGATAGAGGAATATTCACATTGGAAAGTTGCATGAAAAATAACAAAGGATTCCATGGCATAAAATACTATAAACGATAAAGCACGTGGATGAAGACTATTTGTCTTTTGTGCATTGGAATAAGAGAGCTCAGTTTGTGTGGAAGAAGGGAACTCAAACAGATACTCATCCACCTGTCAGCTGACCAGGTAGGCCACTTTTAACCTACCAAAGAGTATTTAAAAATTGATAGTGGAGGGGAAATAGAGGCCCAAGCTCTAGAATACCAAAAAAATTGAATAAATTTTTGAGGACAGAGATAGTGAAATTTTTGATACCATGTTGTCTTTTGGACCAATTAACCAGTTAAAAGAAAAAATAAAAACCATTGAAGACCAAGTTACAAACTTGCATGGTGTCTATAGGCCCTATTTTCATTTTTTCTGTCTTGAACAACCCTAGGTCTTCCAAACTTTGTTGAGTTGTGTGGATCGAATTATTCCTCTTTTCAAAGAGCCATTATGGACTCAGCTAAGTCTAAAATATTGTGTCCTATCAATGCTCTAGTTGTCCGTGATTCACTTGCAGTTCCCTCTACGTTTACCCTGTCCCAAGAAGATTTTAACGAAAAAAACCTAATTCAGTATTTCCATGAATCATCCTTGGAGATAAAACAATCCTTTTTCAATACTTTCTTTATGTCATATGTGTCTCCACAAATCCAATATATCCCTGTAGATACCTATTTATTCAATGAAGAAACTAAATTGGTCATTTCATTAATCAGTCAATTCTTAGGTCTAGATACATATACGTATTTTACTGAGTTGTTAATGAGTCCTTTGTTCAAAGTTAGCACCAGTCAATATGAGCCCTATTCATCCCAGTCAGTCTGTCTTAAGTTTCATGAATTCTTCGGTGAGAGTATTCACTCTCAGCTGGTGAATTTCCATAGTACAAAGCATTTTAGGTTTCAATCTCATTTAGTAACGATGTTTCTGTTCTTCAATGAAGAAAATTTACAATTACCAGAGATGGTCTTGACAAATGAGATCAACAGGAATTTCTTTAAGTACATGAAATTTTTAATGGCTGAAGTTTATAAAGCCTTTTTCCAAAACAAGTTACACAGAGTGTTTCCAATCATGAAGGAATGTTTGCAATTTGGACCAGATAAAAGGATTGGTGAATCGATGATTGGTTTTTATTGGAAGAACACACAATCACAAGGATATATGGATTCACTCATGAACCCTATATCCTACCTACATTCCTCACTCCAAGAATTTTTTCATTAGAGTTGGTCAGACATAAGCTTATTGTTGAGAATGAACATTTTATAAGTTTCAGAAAGGCTTCATAGATTAAGTTTCCTTGGGTGGTTGGAGCATTCATCATTAAAAGAAAGATGCATTGCCTATAATAGAAATCTTGCTTAAGGACATGGGATTTCAAACAACTACTGCAATAAATTATGACCCCGATCACATCATTTCTATAAGGAAGCAAGTAAATAAGAAAAAACCTTTCAAACAACAAGAGGTTGAGGGCTTAGCTGAGAAGGATAACTGGTTAGATTATCCTTCACCAATGCAGAATGAATGGGGTATGCAGCACAATCCTACATCACCAGCGCGTGATACCAATGGCACACAACAAGATCCATTGGCCATAATATCTACAAATAGGTAATCACCCCAATTTCCAGTCACTCAAAAATGACTAATAAGAGAAACTTTTCAGATTCCATGGAAACAAAACAAGAGGGTATCTCAAACAATTCAAACAGACAAAAGACTAAAGTAGAAGGAGAGCTGATAGAGGTAACCAAAACTGAAGGGAAGAAGAAATAGATGAAAATCAAAGCCCCGGCCTTTGAGGTAAAGGAGTATGTTTTTTGAGAGACTCCTGAAGGGTCTACGGATCAATTTAAAACTAGGGCGGAGTTGTTTGACAAGTACAGGGATAGAAGAGATACATCCTTGGATGAATATTCAAAGTTATATGCATATGTAAGGAAACTTTCAATTAAGTATGTCTCCTTGGTTACTGTTAAGGATCATGTTCAAAACACCTTAAACTTAGCTGTAGCTACGAAGAATAGGGTGGCAGAAATGAGATTAAATTTTGAAAATATCCATGTGACAGACATGATTCATTTACATAAGCAGACTGGAGAATTCATATGCAGTGATTTGTTGAAAGCATCCCTAAAGGTATCTAGGCTACAATCCACCAAGACTATGATTGAAAATCAATTGAGACAGGAGAGGGTGGAAATTAAAGAACACATGCAGCAAATAAAAAGGATCTAGGGATAATTGTTGTCTGCTGAAAGTGATACAAACAAAGGAGAAGCAACTCAGAAGTTTCTTGCTGAAAAATAAATTACATTTCAATTGTTGAAGAAGAAGTTGAAAATTCCTTCTATGCATCTTATTCAATATTTAGAATTGATAGAGTTAGAGAAAGAGAAATAAATACTCAATGATGAATTAAGCAATTGTAAAGCTAAGATATTAAAATTTGTAGAGGAGAAAAAGGAATGGGAGGAAGAAAAATTTATCTTGACTAAGAATGTGAAGGTCCTCAAGAAAAATAGGGTGAGTTGGAGAAGGAAACACAAGAAAAGGAAAAAGAAACCGAGGTACCGATCATTGCACCTGTTGCACAAAAAAATGAGGAATCCATTGTGCAAGGTATGGCCGAGGTAGGATTGAGAGATATAGAAATTGTTGGCCTTAAAAATCAGAATAAAACCTTGGAGAATACAGAACTAAAGAAGGAGGACAGAAAATCTATGGAAAATAAATATAAAGGCCTCCTCGACAAGAATGACAAACTAGTGAAGCGGTTGACTGGACAAAGTCCTGTACAAGGAGCTAAGCATATCATTTGGGATATGATTATAACATAATAATGAAAACTTAGACCATATCTCAATTATATCATGGACAAAGAAACTGTCATGCAGGATGCCATAAAAAGTCGTATAGCAGTGAAATAGGTTTTGAACAAGAATCCTATAGATACAAAAAACAACACAGTTAGTTTCCTGAGTGGTCTATTAGAAGATTACTTGAAGACAATAGGGATCAGAGATAGAATTTATGTCATAACTTAGTAAATAAATTTTGTTGGTAAGAATCAACATCTAGACATTGTACAAGATAAAATAGACATTATGCAACATCAAGTAAAGATGTTCATTGAGTTATTTACACCAGTGTTTAAAAAGGGTTTACCTTTCTTTTGGGAATAAAGTGGTAAACTTTTCTCTCAGGTGCAGTATCATGCCCAATTAGTCAGGTGCATATTAGATCATAAGAAGTAGAAATACATGCAACCGTCTATGTCTAGAAAACAAATAGTGGATAAGATGTCTAAAGATTTTGAAATATTAAACACTTTCAGAGCTACTTGTGTGGAGATGCCAGAAATATCTTTCGTGGACCATGTGGAATTAAGTGTGATGGAAAATGAAATGGCCGGCATGGATATTCCAACTATCAAATTAAAGGAAGACAGTTGAAAATTTTGGAAAAACTAAGTACAGGTTGCACTAAAGAATAATTGTTGAATACTATTGAAGATTAGTTACTTAACATTTTGTAGTTTATTTCTTGAGCATTTATTAGTTAAAGAGCCAAGTGACATATGTAAAAAGGAAATTATTTACATATTTTTAGTATAGAGTTATTTATCAGCTTATGGAGCATGATTTTGTATTTAAGCAAGACTTTTCAATGTAACGAGGGTTGGAAACCGTGAGAGAAATTGTTTTGTAACAGAGATCCAAAGATTAATAAACTTTCAGAGCCGAGAAGGCCTTTTTGATAGAGATTCTTGTGTTATTATATTTTGATTCAATACTTTCTTTCCTTATATGTGTATGTGTTTCCTGTTAAGCTTCCATTCTATTATATTTTTCATGTTTAAATGAATTTATAGTGGTTTAGAATTCATATCCATATGATTTGTTCCATTTCCTTGAATTTTTCACAAGACCTTTCCTATAAAGTTAATATTGGATTCATCCTTGATAGAGTCCCACATTAATGGATTGTTTCTAAAATTCTTCTATATCACCAGACAACAAGATTTTGACTATGAAGAAGTAGCTACCCTACCTCTGTTAAAATTCCTTTGCAAAATAGAACTGTAAATGTTTATTGTCCTACATGACTCCATGCTCAATGAGCACTTGTTTCAACCAAAATCACTATTAAATTTTTTTCTTTTTCAAATATATCTGGGATGTGAGATCAATATTGAGAGATCCCTCTCTGGAAAGAAAGAAGAAAATTTTTGTCCTAAAGCTTGGTTCTATGGTTACTGTGGGGTTATCCTTTCACAACCGAGGGTAAATTATGAGTGCTAACATCTTGGCGCCATTTCCCAGGAAAGAGAGTTCAAATCTTCCATGGGAGAACTTCAAAGGTTGTTCAAGAAGACATAGTTTATAGGGGAAAACATAAGTTCTTTCATTTGAGGTTAGTTGTGCATTTTCCATGGCAACTCCACATTTATTTTCAAGAAGATATTCAGAACATGACATTCTGGCTTGCAGGAGGGCACATACTAGAGGTAATCCTGATTCTAAAATATTATATAGTGTGGAAAACCTAGAAAGTTTAGCTAGGACAATATGTGGTAAAGAAAAAATAAGTACTTCTCATGCTGAAAGCTCATTTTCTCAAAATCAAGAAGAATATTTTATCTTTCAAGATTTCGAATTGGAAACCAATTTGGAAAAGTCTCTATTAAGGTATAAATCTGAGTTAGATTTGAAGCAAAGTGAAACTTATCTAGACAGACTTCAGTAATACTTGTTAGACTCCTTGTGGAAAAATATTCAAAATACTGTCAAAACAAAAGAAAGAAATCCTTTGATCCAGACTTCCCAGCATCATATTCCCAACACTGTATAAAAGTCCCATGTTGTTCATAATCCCCCTAGAACCATGGCTGCTAGGTTTGCTCCATTGGCCTCACCTGCTGTGTTGCTTGATTTGCCCCAAAACTATTCACATAGGATATCTTTATTTGACGGGGAAGGGAATTTCATAGCTAAATAACACATGGATATATTTGATGAATTTATTGATCTTGAAGAAGTTGATTACGATGATGACAAAATAAGGTTATTTTCACAAAGTCTATTTGGAGAGGCTAAGAGGTGGTTTAAGGATTTACCCACAAGATCTATACCTACATTTGAAGCTTTTCAAACTCTATTTTTAGAAAGGTGGGAAGACAAGAAGAGCCCTTTACAAGTTTTGTCCCAGTGTAATAATCTAAAGAAGGGAAATTTTGAGCCAATGCATGAGTTTTGTAGCATTTTCATGAGGTTTTATAATTCAATTCCATCAGACATTAAACCCCTTGTAGGAGATTCTAAACTACACTATGAAGATGCCTTTAGTAGTGGATTTTCCTTATTATTAAGAGAGAGGAAATATGCTAACCTTCCTGCAATGTTTAAATATTCTTTGGAGGTGGAAGCCAATTTAATGGCCTCTAGGAAAATGAAAGAGAGAGTAGAGGGGGTTAGGAAGAAAATGAGAGAATAAAATCAACCTTCTACTTCTTCTTCTTCAAATGATTCCAAGTTTGACATAATGATGAAGACAATGGAGATATTGATGGACAGGTTGGTATTAGATAGCATACCACCTGAAAGAGAGAAAACTAAACCCCATATAAGAAATACAAACTGCAGAAGACCTCTCTCCCCCCCTCAAAACAGGCAGAGAGACCCAAGGAATCCTAAAATTTTTGAAGACCAACAGATATGACCTCCTTTCCCATAGAATTATGTTGATGATGAGGAAGAAAATGACGCAATAGACAATAAAATACACCACTTTAATGATTTCGATTCTGATATTTACCTCACTGAAGAAGAGAACAATTTGTTTTCTCGAGAGGATGATTGTAATGCATTTGAGGTAGAATGAGAACAATATCAGAGGGGATATCGAAATGAAATTGATGATTTCCAGAAAAAATTAAAATTGAGAAGTAGAGATGTAGTAATTAATAAAGGAAGGCCCAATTCAAATCATCTCCCAGTAGTCAACCAAATATAGAAAAAACAAATAGAAAAGAAAAAACAAAATATTGTATAGAAAGTTTTAGATAATAAAAGAGAAATGTTAAAAGAAGTTAGACAACCAATACCGATTGATGTTGATAGAGAGACTTCTTCTTTCAATTTACAAAATGAACTATCAAAATCAAATATTTCTATTTGGAACACCTCGGTTTTGACATCGTTTGCATTAAATGTATATGATGTATATATTGTAATTAATCATGGTGTAAAGCTAAAGGCAAAATCCCCACCATCGATTTAGCATTTTATGTTTTGGCAATTAAAAATCGTTGCCGATGGTATTTTGTGCTAGCCGACACATTATAATTTTGGACATCATGTAAATATGCGATTTTAATTAAAAACCCACAACCAGCTATGTCGATGCAACAATACTGAGATAGGGGGATGATTTACTAAGGATAAGGGGTCGAATATTCAAACCTTTGGGCCAATGGGGAAAAGGAAAAGTCAAATGGTGAACCCATCAAAACTGTCAACTACCTTTCTTGCCTTATTCACCCAATCATTTATTACTACCAAACGTTGGTTGATTTGGTTATTGCATGGGATGGGAAAGGTATGGTAGTCCAAATTCAAATGGCAGAAGCCATCATTTTTTGGGAAACGTGATTTTGACTTATGGGGAAAGTTAATGCCCAAAAATGTTTCCCATTCCCTCATGCATCAACATTTTTGTATTCCCCACGTTTTTGGAGCTTCTGGGCACTCTCATTCATGTTTTTGCAGTTTCCTGTGTTTTTTCCCCATGGCTAGAAAGTTTTTTTGCTAACAGTCACTGGCTGGGATCTCTGTTGGGAATTTTTGTGGTTGTTTTCCTCATTACTCGGCTAGGAAAAAACGTTTTTGGTAATTCCAATGAGTGGGAGAAGATACCCATGAATTTTGGATGTTGTTGAGTTTGGTTTGGCCATGTTAGGGCCATAAACGAATATGGAAATCGAATTACTGCTAAAGGGTTGTTTTTACCCATCTTGATAATTCGGTTTGTTGCCGAAACCGTGTTTCCTCAACCCAGAATTTTGTATTATGTTGTGTGTGCATATTTTTCTTGATCTAAACTGGTTTGGGAGTGGAAATGAGGTCTAAGCTAGCTTGATAAAACTAGTGGGAGAAGGAACCTCATAGATAGATCTAGGGGGTTGGTTTTCTTTTTTACACACCCTGAATAGCACTGGAAGGTGCTGCTTCCTTTCACACACCTGGGTCACGTGGCAGAAATCTTCAAGCCACTCGGTGTGTCCTTGGGGGCAAGTCTCGAGTCAAGGCTATCACCTTGTTCTTGACTCTTATGTTTAGACTCAACTCCTAACGAAGCCAAGGGGGGTAGACCCTATTAAGTTACTAATGCTAATTACTTAGTATGGTGATGTTAAAATGATGAATTCGTTAGGAATTTGAAATTTAACCATAAACAACCATAGATGACAAGATACAAAATGAGCGCACGAAAGCACAATGCTGAGACACAATATATATATATAGCAAGAAAATAACCAGTGCCTTAAAATGGAGTCAAAAGAAAATCAATGTAATTGCATGTGCTTGGAGTGAACGTTTTGCAATTGCCTCTTGGTATGTTTTAAGTTAATGTGAAATATGAGTTGATTAAAATTAGGCGGAGGGGTGGACTCCAGATATACCCAAGAGTACTTGGAGTATGTCCAAAACTAAACCTTCATGGCTACCAGCAAGGAATATGTGGGCTGAATAGAGTCTCTGTGGCTATTGTTCATAACGCAGCCATTAGGGTGTGACAGAGATCGGTGCCCCAAGGTCACTTTTCAGAAGTTCCCGCTTCCTTTGGGTATTTTTCCACCGTAATGGTTTGATCTAGGTGTTGGATTTTCACCTGATGGTTTGTCAATTTGGGAGAGTGAATCCTAATTATACTAGTCACTCAAATGCTTTTGATACAGCTTGACTTCAGATGAACCGCAGCCAAGTGCAGAGCATACAGACCGGAGTCTTGTTAATTTTAGTAAATTTTGAGATGGATGTTCTTGTTAAAAAGAAGACCCTCCAAGAACCTCTTTCGGTCCAAGTGGACCTTAATCGGGGAATCAAGGATGGGTTGATTTTATTATGGTTACTAAAACAAATGATGATAGAAAATGAAACATAAAAAGATAATCAAACCACAATTTTCTAATTAGACTACCACGAACGTTTCTTCACCTTTTGGTTCAAAAGGAGGCTCCTGGGGTAAGTATTAAAGTTACTTTGAAACCAATAGAAATGGAATATGGAATTGATTTTAAATCAAATTATACTGCCCTGTATTTTAGTACTACTCTAGATTGAAAAAAGATGAACGAAAAGCAAAAATGACACGGATGCAAATCCCCCCAAGGGGGATGGGGAATGGGCTCGAAAAAGCCTATTCAAAATTATTTTTATTACCAGCGGTTACAATATCAGCAAACTGATATGATTCCTCTTGATTCTTATACAGAATGAAACCAAGAGCTTACAAAGTGCAAAAATTAAAGATTTCAATCAAAAAGGGAGACCCCTAGGGGGATTCAGATGGCCCAAAAGTCACTTTCGAACAGTGGATCCTCCTCTTTTCTGTTATACCTACTAAAAAAATGCAAGCTTATTATACTTCAATATGCCCAAAAGCACTCTGAAATTACCTTTGGGCCAGCTTACTTTTAACCAAAAAAAGCTAAGTTAAAACTAGTTTAAAAAGGTAAAAAGGGAACCAAGGAAAGAAAGATTTCCTTGGGATCTTGTCTTTCCTTTTACACAGCCAATATGATGTGCACTAATTTCTATATTTATATTTTATAACAGAAAACAGAAATCTAATGCATGCAAGCTACAAATTCTCTTTAAAATTCCATGCAAAAAGGACGATTTCCCTAAAGCTAGATCTAGAATGCTTATGAAACCTTTTAAGAACAAGATCTAGATTATGGGCTTTGAGAAGATAGATCTATGTTAAATTTAGTTTAAGATAATAGATCTAAACCATATCAAATTTGTGAACAAAGTAACCATGTAAAATAATTGATTTTGAAGGAGGAAGAGGAGGACAGAAATGCTGGTAGCCTTGAAGATCCACCGTGGAGCTTTCAGGTGGAATGTTGAGGGAATATTCCTTTGGAAGGTTTTGGAGAGAGTGAGGAAGCAAACTACGTCAGCATCCTCTCCAATCTAGGAACCTGCAGCTCAGCTAAAATAAAAAAAAACTTACCGAAATACTTGTGAAATCCGATTAGTACATACACAGAGATTCAGAATAACATGCATATAAACTTATAAAACATGCTGAATCTAGATCTCTAAACATGCATCAAAGGAAAGAGATGGTCAATAAAATTATTGAAAAGCACCTTTCCTATCAAGATTATAATAATCTTATTATCAATCTTAGCAATGAATCCACAAGCAATCAGCAAATTATGAACATAGATACAGGTTACCTCAGTAAAAAAT
This sequence comes from Pseudotsuga menziesii, assembly GCA_001517045.1. Classification (NCBI taxonomy): domain Eukaryota; kingdom Viridiplantae; phylum Streptophyta; class Pinopsida; order Pinales; family Pinaceae; genus Pseudotsuga; species Pseudotsuga menziesii. The sequence continues at coordinate 169,262 of LPNX010655657.1, read as the reverse complement.
GGCAATGATCATCCACACATACAATGGCATAACACCGTCTTTCCTCCAAATATTCTCTTTATTTAAAATGAACAATAACAATAGTACAATAGAAGCAACACCTCAATCCTAGTTCTAACTAGCTTGGAAGAGGCATCCTGAGCTTTATTTATACAAAAAAGTAGGAGATCCAGACCAAGGGGGCACAAATCCCAAGGAGATAGACCACTGTAGCTGAAGGAGAGTCCATCAATGCCTGATCTGTGTCTAACTGAGCCATATCTGAGTCTCACTGAGTGCAATTGTCAATCGGAGAGTTGATCTGACTGACACCTCAACCTGATGACTGAAGCATCCACCAAAACTCATTAAGATGAGCCAAAATGTGTGGAGGAGAGAGGGAGGGTGAAATTCCCCATAAAGGATGTTGAAGATCAACTCTGGATCTGATTTGATCACCTCCTTCAATCAAGGATTTGTTAGATCCAGTCAATCTGGTTCAGATCTGACTGATTTCAATCAAATCAGCTGAGAATCCACTGATCTATGATTCCGGATTTTCTCCATTATTCAACAATTTATTAATTAAAATAATCAATAATTGATTTTTGGGGCTTTCTAACCTGAGTGATGGAAAATCACTCAAAACTAGGAAATAGTGGGTCCATGGGTTTACATGGTGCTCGTAGCTTGAAAATGAGCACCTACGTGATTGAAACAGATTATTTGGCCCACTTTTATTACAAAATCAATTTTTCCAATTAAACTATTAAAAAATAGCCTAAGTTTTGGAAAAATTAAATTTTAATAAAAAACACTGAAAAAACTAAAAAATTGAAAAATTGAAAAAACCTAGGGGGACTTAGACATGTTCATATGACTCGACCATGATGTCTAGCATGTTTATACATTGACACATAGATGCTAATAACCTCAATAGGCCTAAATGCCAAGCCGACCACCCCAAATTTGGAGGTATGGAGTGAAAAACTCAGAAATTATCAGTCATTTATTCAACAACCAATAATAACCAAGGGAAAAAACACCCTGGGCTGACTGGATGGACAAGTAAATTCTAAGAGACCGAGTCTTTTACAGACACTATCATGCTAGAACGTTTATTACAATTCTCCCATGGGGTATGAACATGTGATATAGTATAACAAGCACTTCTCAGAAGTACTTCCAAAGGTCTTCTGAATTCCGAACAAGTTATCCTTGTCCGGTTCACCAGGTCACTTGATAAAAAACCACTAAGTAGAACTTAGGTGGTAACATTCTGGCTCCAACTGCGGAACGTGTGCTTGATCTGATCATAGGGCAAGGAGAGGATACGAGAAAACTAGAATCTCTGGTTTATACACCCTATAAAAACATATCAACTTGACAAGAAAACCTTAGTAGCACAAGCTTTACATAAAAAACCAAATGAACCATTAAGCTGATTTATTTAAAAAAAATAAATGTAACTAACTAATGAAAACAAAAATGTTTGATTATAGCTAAGTACAAAACAAAAAATGCGGAAAGTAAATGCTATGTTTCAAGGAGCTTATTTTCCTACTCTAAGCATGATATAAGAAGGGTTAATTGTAATAAAAAATCCAATGTAACCACCTAAGAAGTTTATTAACATAAAAAAAAATTTCCTTGTCTTTGGTTACCAGCCAAAGTAAGGACACTTTATTCAGAAAATGCAAACCTGCATGATGATCCGGAAGGGGCGGGATGGATGGGAAATCATAGGCATGAATAATGTCGTCAAACTTCCTCCCAAACTAGTAAGTGCTTGCGCAGGCTACTTCTATCCATGACTGGACAGGGTTGATGTACAAATCAAAATGATGAGGTAGATTGACTACACCATCATACTAATCATCAAGGCTTACTTGATGATAATTCAGTGTATAAACCCCAAGCGGCTCCAAGTCATGAGGAAACTCTATATGTGAAGATGATAATTGAGACTGATATTCTAATAACTGCATCACATCTATCTTTTCACAACACTGCTTCTCCATGTCTTCATTATTGATACCTTTGTGTGGCTTTTCATGATATGACTCTGAATGATCATATAATAGTTTTGAATGTTTCTTTTCATACTAGGATTTTCCAAGGTCTCCATATCCATGCTTCCCTCTATGGAAGTATAGTAGATTGGACTTCCACAAATTTCTAAATAGACACTCCCCTTGCTGGATATAGCATAGATAGGATTCTTAATAAGATATCCACAAAAATACCAATAGTCATCACCATCATCTATGTTAGATGTGATGGATTCCCCATTACTGATATCAAGTTCCAATATTAGGTTCTCTTTGTCTTCATTACTGATACTAATTAATGGCTCAGACTGATCATGTGGATAAACTGCATGCTCATTTTTCATATCAAAGTTTCCCAAGGCCACATGGTGCATGTTCTCTCCTATAGATATGCTGTAGACAGAAAAATCAACAAAACCATCAAAAGTTTCTAGTTCATTATTTTCCTCTTTATTCATGTCATAGACTAGATTTTCCATGAATGTCCAGGACTCCTCATCAACATCTCTGTTGGGGATAAGGGAGTCTTCGTCACTTGTATCATGCTCCAAGTTATACTTGTCCTCATTTTCATACTCATCTTCTTCAGAGAAAAGGTCACAAGGTAGTAAACCTTCCAGACTGTCATCATTATAGGAAGAACACATAGGAGTCCCATCATGTATATTACAGTTTTCATCATAAGTTTCACTATAAGATCCTGCAATGGTTTCATCCTTAGGCTTGTACTGTTTAGATGGTGACAAAGGGTAGGTCTAGCCTACCATGTATATATGATCAGGCTTGCTTGAAGTTGTTTCTTGATTACTGACCTCGGGAAGTCCATGTTCCATGACTTGATTTGTAATGTCCCGGTTTTGACCCCGTTACATTAGATGTATATGATGTATAAATTGTAAATGATCATGGTGTGGAACTAAAGGCCAAGGCCCCACCATTGATCGGTTATGCTATGTTTTGGGATTTAAATTTGTCACCGATGGTATATCGGGGCATGCGGCATACGTTTTGAGTTATCATCATGTAAATATGCATCTATAATTAATTAAATAAACACAACCAGCTACGGTCGTAGCAACTAAATCGAAAGGGGCATGATTTTCACAAGGATAAGGGTGGGGGAAATGTCAACTTTGGCCATTTAGGGAAATACCCATGTGTCTTCTCCCCTTATTTTTTTATTCCAACCACCTTCATTGAATAATGGCTGCTGGTGGTTGAAGCAGTTAATGATTTTGGGAGTGGGGTGGCAGGACTGTCAGTCCTCACCCTCACACACACTCTACCCATGATTTTGGGCTGTTCATCCCTTCGTGCAGACACTTCTTCCTCTCCACGAGTTGCTGAGCACCCATGCTCTGCAATTTTCGCGTCCTCTTGGTAGCTGTTCACCTTCAAGCACTTCCCATTTGGCCGCTCACTGTTCTCACGCATAGGAATTTTCCCTGGGTTTTACCCACGCGATTTTCTCCTGCAAATTCGCGTCCTCTCCATTGTTGTGCATTCTCACGCAGAGGGATTCCTTCCCATTTTTGGTCTTCACGCACAGTATTTTGCTGGATTTACCCACGCAGTAGTTTTCCTCTACGGATTGGTGAATAGTGTGGCTGTATCCTTTACTCACGGGACGATTTTGGGCTCTGCATTGTTGCTCACGCTCACTCACAGGCTGGGAGACTGTAATTTCTTCCCCAGCTTGAATTGCATATGTTTTCTTAGTGATTTCATTTCCCAGGAAGGGCTTTGTTTTCCCACGTTGTTGGTTGTGGTTGTTGTGGTCTTCCTTACATGCTGGGGACTGTTGTAAATTCGCCTGAGAGTCATTTTGGCCACGATAGGGCCAATAATGACTCAGAAGTCGTTTTCCTGTTTAAGCTGTGATAGCTGGTTGGTTTCCTGAGTGCAATGGTTGGTCTTTGGACTGTATTGGGAGCAGGGATGTTGGCTTAGATTTGCTTGATAAACCTGGTGGCTAGAAACCACACAGAAAAAGCTAGAGGGTTGGTATTCTTCTCCATCACCCCTGAATAGCACTGGAAGGGAATGCAGGGCCTGAGGGACTGTGTAGCAGAGAAGGGACTGATTCCTTGTGTTGGGTGTGTTTGGGTGTCATAGAGGTCAGGCTAGTTCTGGTGTAGGTGTTCTTGGCTCTGTAATGAGCTCACCAGCTTAGCAATTTGCCTTCTCCAGCTTCTTAATGGCCTAATAAACCCAACTGTGTTGGCTTGGCTGTTTTTTGTATATCCCTGGCTATGTGTAAGCCTGCTAGTTCCCTTATTCCTTGGAGAATCATGCCCAGCTCGGGGGTGGTAGCGCTGCTGATAAATTAAGGAGCACGCTGGCCTATGGTTGGGTGGAACGTTGCAACGACGTAGCTGGTTGCGGATCGAGTTCATCATAAGATAAGTGATTTTATCCATTTTACTTCTGCAATCTTAATTTCTGTTAATGAAAATGAAATGAACATGTTAAATGAATGCTTGCTTAAACGTATGATGTTTCCGCTGTGTTTGATAAATGATTGCATCTGTGCATGATATTTGTTCATGTGTGTATGTGTAAGCATTCTGTTTATGAAACTAAATTCCTGTATATGTTCATGGGGCTCTCAGCCCGGGTGTTTGAAGCATTGGTCGCGTCCTCTTCACCGGTCGGAGGCATGGGGATGTGACATGATTTGCAACATAACAAGTGCTTTCTTGGTGGAATTGTTCACAAGGTCTACACCATGGAATTACTTCTTCTACCATGTTAGTTGAGTCTAACTAGTTTGGAATCCTAGGCTCTTGCTGAGGAAACTTATTTTGATACATCTAATTCTGCCTAGGCTGAAAGTTCCTAGGTCCATTGATTCTTTCCATTGTGATCAATCTATTATGCATATGATTCAGTCGTGTGGACTGATTTGCCATAAGTTGGTTTTGACTAGTAACCAATTCTTTTATCATGTTTATTACCTTTTCCATGGGATCTTTATAGGTCCCCTTTTCTTCTGATTCAATAGCTTTACCCTTGGTCTCTTTGTTGCAGGAATTGTTTCCCCTAGTGTGACCTGGAATGTTGGACTTACCTGAAGACTGCATATTCTTTTATATTTTCTCAGCCAATTCTTGAGCAATTTTTAGATTGGCTAGCTCTTTGTCTCTTAACTAGTACCTCAAATCACTAGTGAAAGCTTTGATGTAAGATATGAGGGTGGAGGCATCCTTTGGCTTGATTTCGTTAGGGAGGTCTGCAACCACATGCCTGAGCTTAGTGTTAAATTCATCCATGGTTTCATTCTCCATCTTCTTAATGTTATGAAGGGCAGCAAGCAGATGTCTTGGTTGTTTCTTTTCTCCCCATTTCTTCTTAAAACCATCTACAAATTCACTAAGAGTTTTATATGAATCATCATCTAAGTCGAAGTACCATTCTTCAGCATCATCTTCTAAGGATAAAGCAAAGAGCTTCATTTTGACATCCTCATGGTCATGGGAAACATCATTGCAATAACTGACCGGGTGCTTTTCAAACTTTCAAAGGTGAGACTTGGTAGTGATGGCATTATTTCCTTGAAATATGGGGAGCTTCTTGATAGCATCTTTTGGAATGGCATGGGGAGCACTTGCTATCTGAGAAAAGTCAAGGGGTTTGAATAATTCCCTCATTTCTTGAGATTGGTGAACATGACTCTCTACAAATATGTGATGGATATCTTAGAGGGATTGGTCTCCTAAATCTTCAAGGTTTCTACGAGAAGTCTGCCTATTCAATCTTTCCCTAATAAACCTTTTGGGATCAGGGAGAGGATTGAATAATTGTCGGCAGTTTCTTCGGGTAGAAATTTTTGAAGGGATGTTAGACAGTGGAGTCGCCAGATGGATCGAGTTTTAATTTTTATGTTTTTTAAAGACTAGATCAATCAAAAGTTTTTATCTTTTTAGTTGTTTAGAAAAAATTTAAGCTAAGTCGTACTCGGGAATAAAAATATTCATCCCCAGCAATGGCGCCAAGAAGTGTTGCCGCCTTTCACACACCTAGGTCACGTGGCAGAAATCTTCAAGCCACTCGGTGTGTCCTTGGGGGCAAGTATTGAGTCAAGGCTGTCACCTTGTTCTTGATTCCTCTGTTTAGGCTCAACTCCTAAAGAAGCCAAGGGGGGTAGACCCTATTAAGTTACTAAGGCTAATTACTTAGTATGGTGATGTTAAACTGATGAATTACTTAGGAGTTTGAAATTTAACCATAAACAACCATAGATGACAAGATACAAAATGAGCGCATGAAAGCACAATGCCGAGACACAATATATATATATATATACCAAGCAAATAACCAGTGCCTTAAAATGGAGTCAAAAGAAAATCGATGTACTTGCATGTGCTTGGAGTGAATGTTTTCCAATTGCCTCTTGGTACATTTTAAGTTAATGTGAAATATGAGTTGATTAAAATTAGGCGAAGGGGTGGACTCCAGATATACCCGAGAGTGATTGGAGTATGTCCAAAACTAAACCTTCATGGCTACCAGCAAGGAATATGTGGGCTATTTTTCATAACGCATCCATTAGGGTGTGACAGAGATCAGTACCCCGAGGTCACTTTTCAGAAGTTCCCGCTTCCTTTGGGTATTTTTTCACCGTAATGGTTTGATCTAGGTGTTGGATTTTCACCTGATGGTTTGTCAATTTGGGAGTGTGAATCCTAATTATACTAGTCACTCAAATGCTTTTGATACAGCTTGACTAATCGGACGAACCGCATCCAAATGCAGAGCATACACACCGGAGCCTTGTCAATTTTAGTAAATTTTGAGATGGATATTCTTGTTAAAAAGAAGACCCTCCAAGAACCTCTTTTGGTCCAAGTGGACCTCAATTGGGGAATCAAGGAGGCATTGATTTTATTATGGTTACTGAAACAAATGATGATAGTAAATGAAACATAAAAAGATAAGCAAACCACAATTTTCTAATTAGACTACCACAAACTTTTCTTCACCTTTCGGTTCAAAAGGAGGCTCATGGGATAAGTATTAAAGTTACTTTGAAATCAATATAAATGGAATATGGAATTGATTTTAAATCAAAGTATACTACCCTACAGTTTAGTACTACGCTATATTGAAAAAAGATGAACGAAAAGAAAAAATGACACGGATGCAAATCCCCCCAGGGGGGATGGGGAATGGGCTCGAAAGATCCTATTCAAAATTATTTTTATTACCAGCGGTTAAAATATCAGAAAAGTAATATGATTCCTCTTTATTCTTATACAAAATGAAACCAAGAGCTTACAAAGTGCAAAAATTAAAGATTTCAGTCAAAAAGGGAGACCCCTAGGGGGATTCAAAAGGCCCAAAAGTCACTTTCGAACAGAGGATTCTCCTCTTTTCTGTTATACTTGCTAAAAACCAGCAAGCTTATTACACTGAAATATGCCCAAAAGCACTCTGAAAGTACCTTTGGGTCAGCTTGCTTTTAACCAAAAAAAGCTAAGTTAAAACTAGTTAAAAAAGGTAAAAAGGGAACCAAGGAAAGCAAGCTTTCCTTGGGATCTTGGATTTCCTTTTAGGCAGCCAATATGATGTGCACTGATTTCTAGATTTATCTTTTATAACAGAAAACAGAAATCTAATCAATGCAAGCTACAAATTCTCTTTAAAATTTCATGCAAAAAGGACGATTTCCCTAAAGCTAGATCTAGAATACTTATGAAACCTTTTAAGAACAAGATCTAGATTATGGGATTTGAGAAGATAGATCTATGTTAAATTTTAATTTAATATAATATATCTAAACCATATCAAAGCTGTGAACAAAGTAACCAGGTAAAAGAATTGATTTTGAAGGAGGAAGAGGAGGACACAAATGCTGGTAGCCTTGAAGATCCACCGTGGAGCTTTCAGGTGGAATGTCGAGGGACTATGCCTTTGGAAAGTTTTGGAGAGATTGAGGAAGAAAACTAGATCAGCATCCTCTCCAATCTAGGAACCTGCAGCCTAGCTGAAATAAAAAAAATTGCCGAAATACTTGTGAGATCCGATTAGTACATACACAGAGATTCATAATAACATGCATATAAACTTATAAAACATGCTGAATCTATATCTCTAAACATGCATCAAAGGAAAGAGATGGCCAATAAACTTATTGAAAAGAACCTTTCCTATCAATATTATAAAAAGCTTAGTATCAATCTTAGCAATGAACACACAAGCAATCAGCAAATTATGAACATAGATACAGGTTACCTCAGTAAAAAATGGCAATGATCATCCACACATACAATGGCATAACACCATATTGCCTCAAAATCTTCTCTTTATTTCAAATGAACAATAACAATAGTACAATAGCAGCAACACCTCAATCCTAGTTCTAACTAGCTTGGAAGAGGCAGCCTGAGCTTTATTTATACAAAAAAGTAGGAGATCCAGCCCAAGGGGGCACAAATCCCAAGGAGATAGACCACTGTAGCTGAAGGAGAGTCCATCAATGCCTAATCTGTGTCTAACTGAGCTAGATCTGAGTCTCACTAAGTGCAATTGTCAATCGGAGAGCTGATCTAATTGACACCTCAACCTATTGACTGAAGCATCCACCAAAACTCATCCAGATGAGCCAAAGCGTGTGGAGGAGAGAGGGAGAGAGAAATTACCCATAAAGGATGCTGAAGATCAACTCTGGATCTGATTTGATCACCTCCTTTAGTCAAGGATTTGTCAGATCCAGTCAATCTGGTTAAGATCTGACTGATTTCAATCAAATCAGCTGAGAATCCACTGATCTATGATTCTGTATTTGCTCCATTATTCATCAATTTATTAATTAAAATAATATATAATTGATTTTTGGGGCTTTCTAACTTGAGTGATGGAAAATCACTCAAAACTAGGAAATAGTGGGTCCATGGGTTTACATGGTGCTCTTAGCTTGAAAATGAGCACCTACATGACTGAAACAGATTATTTGGCCCACTTTTATTACAAAAGCAATTTTTCCAATTAAACTATTAAAAAATAGCCTAAGTTTTGGAAAAATTAAATTTTAATAAAAAACACTGAAAAAACTAAAAAATTGAAAAATTGAAAAAACCTAAGGGGATTGAGACATGTCCATATGACTTGACCATGATGTGTAGCATGTTTATACATTGACACATAGACTCTAATAACCTCAATAGGCCTAAATGCCAAGCCGACCACCCCAACTTTGGAGGTATGGAGTGAAAAACTCAGAAATTATCAGTCGTTTATTCAACAACCAATAATAACCAAGGGAAAAAACACCCTGGGCTGATCGGATTGACAAATAAAGTCTAAGAGACCGAGTCTTTTATAGACACTATCATGCTAGAACATTTATTACAATTCTCCCATGGGGTATGAACATGTGATATAGTACAACAAGCACTTCCCAAAAGTACTTCCAAAGGTCTTCTGAAGTCCGAACAAGTTATCCTTGTCCGGTTCACCAGGTCACTTGATAAAAAACCACTAAGTACAACTTAGGTGGTAACAAAAGGGAAAGCATAGCCTGAGGGTTTGTGTAGCAAAGAAGGGGATGCTCCTTGTGTTGGGTGTGTAAATTTTTTAGAAGCCAGGATAGAACTGGTGCAGTTGTCCATAGCCTTGTGGTTGAGCTCATTAGCTTAGAACTCAACCTTCCCAGCTCCTTTGTAGCATGATAAACCCAATTGTGTTGGCTTGGCTAAATTTTGATAAATCCTTGACTATGTGTGAGTCTGCTAGTGCTCCCTTATTCCTTGTGGGAATCATGCCCAACTCAGGGGTGGCAGTTTGCTGAGAGATTTATGAGCACACTTGCCTATGGTTGGGTGGAACGTTGCAGCGACGTAGATGGTTGCAGGACAAGCTTCTTTCAATATAAGTATTCTTGTGCATTTGATCCCTGCAAATGTATATGTGTTAATGAATTAATATGAATATGTCTAATGTGTTGAATGGATGAATTTTTCTTCCGTTGTATGTTAATAATTTATGCATTTGTGTATGTTTAAGTTCAATGCATTATTATATTTATGTTCATAGGGATTATTTTTCCCGTATTGATAGAAGCATGGTCGTGTTCTCTGGCTGGTAGATGGGAGGGGACGTGACACTATTCCATTCAACGAATTGTTTAGGAATAATGAGTATAGAGATAAGATAACTAAGATGGTAAAAACTAAGGGATTTTATTGACCAGATACCTTAGATTTAACAGATGATGCTCCCACTATATTCCTTCACCCTATAATTGAAGATACAGATGAGGAAGATGTCCCACCTTTCTATGTAAGCTTGAATCTTCCTGATATGATTTTACAAAACACTATGCTAGATTCTGGTGCATCTCATAATTTAATGCCAAGAGTAGTGGTGGAGAGTTTAGTATTGGAGATGACAAGGCCCTATAAAGACTTGTATTCTTTTGATTCTAGGAAAGTAAGATGTCTAGGATTGATTAACGACATGGTGGTAACTCTTGCACAGATTCCTGCCAAGAGTATTATTATGGATGTGGTGGTGGCTGATATTCCCCCTAAGTATGGTATGTTACTGTCAAGGTCATGGGATTCAAAACTTAAAGGGAATTTGCAAATGGACATGTCCTATGAAACCATTACTTTGTTTGGATAACATGGAAGATTGTATATGGATAAAACACTATCATATGTGGTTAGTAGCCAAGAAAAACCAAAAAACCATCCCATATATGTTGTTGACACTGAATTGGGTTCTTCTATATTTTTTAATGATGTTCATGCTGATTCAAAATTGTAAATAGTCACCGAAATAAAAGAGGATAAAGAATTTGATAGAAGGAAGGAAGATTTAGAGAAAAAACATAATGAGGAAGGACCGTGGATAATGTATTTTGATGGGTCTATTAGTAAAGAAGGAGTTGGTGCTGGTGTTTGGATAAATTATCCAAATACGGACTTTAAAGTATATTCTTTTAATTTGACTTTTGAGTGTACAAGTAATGTAGTAGAGTATGAGGCTCTGCTATTAGGATTAAATGAATTAAAATATTTGAAATCCAAAAGAATAGATGTTTGTGGAGATTCTGAGCTAGTGGTAAACCAAGTAAATGACAGTTATCAGACAAAGCATCCCCAAATGAGGAACTATAGAAATTAAGTGCGTGATATGTTTGGTAATTTCTTCACTGAACATAATATTAGAGTCATTCCCAAGATACAAAATCAAGTGGCTGATTCCGTGGCTACTATTGCTGGAAATTTTAAAGCTACCATTTATTCTAAGAAAAAATACAAAATAGAAATTGTAAATAGACCTTCCATCCCTGAAAATTTGAAATATTGGAAAGTGTTTGAAGATGATTTACATATTAAAATATTTTTGGATTTGTAAAATGAGTTTGTAAATACACATATATATACAAAGAACCAAAATTAAGAAAACTTTCAAGAAAATGTACAGTTTGCAGAAGAAGATGTTGAACAGAAAAAATTAAAAAAAGATGACTGGAGGAAAAGATATAATACAGTTGAAAATAAATTACATCCCAAAGGGTATTATTCCTCTAGAAAAGTTATTTGATCAAATTATGATGCTAAGGATCCGAATTTCAGCCCAACGAAAATGACATTGAAGATCATAACATAGGGACTGAAGGTTCACCCAAGATTGTGAAGTTGTCAATAAACTTGCATGTAGCAGAAAATGAAAAATATATTAAACTTATGAAGAATTATATTGATGTGTTTGATTGGAGTTATGAGGATTTAAAAGAATATGATACCTCCATCATACAACATACCATTCCTATCAGACCTGGGGAAAAACTATTCAGACAAAAATTAAGAACAATGAATCCTATGTTGCTACCTTTGATTGAAAAAGAAGTGAGAAAGTTGTTTAACACAAAGATTTTGTGACTCTCAGATTTTCCAAATGGGTAGCTAAATTAGTGCCTGTAAGAAAGAAGAATGGGAAAATCAGATTATGTGTTGATTTCATAAATTTAAATAAAGTGTCACCGAAAGACAATTATCCTTTACCCAAGATGGATCATATTTTCCCGAAACTAGTGGGAGCTGAAAGAATTTCTAACATGGATGGTTTTTCTGGATACAACAAGATAAAGGTTCGTCCTGCATACAAATAGAAGACAACTTTTACTACACCTTAGGGTACCTTCATGTATGCCAAAATTCCAATTGGATTAATGAATGCAGGAGCTACTTTAGAGAGAGCAATGAATATAGATTTTGTTGAGGAGAATGATAAATTTGCAGTAATTTATATGGATGACATTACAATATATTCTAAATCTGGCATGGGCCATCTAAAACATTTGGAGAAAGTGTTTTTAAAGTGAAGAAGGTATGGAATTTCCCTTAACCCCAGAAATTCAAACTTTGCTATGAAAGAGGGAAAATTTGTGGGTCACATTATTTCTAAGGATGGGATCATAATTGACCCAGACAGAGTGAATTCTATTCTGAAGGTGGAGGAACCCATGATTAAAAAGGAAGTACAACCATTCATTGGACATGTAAATTTCTTGAGAGGTTTTATCCCTAGTTTTACAGAGATATTGAGGAATGTCACAAACATGTTGAATAAGGATGATGAAATTAAATGGATTGTGGATGCCAAGAAATATTTTAAGGGTATTAAGAAAGAAATCATTGAATCCCCAGTTTTAGTGAGTCCTGTTTTTCTAAAGATTTTCTAGTTTTCTCAGATGAGAAATGAAGATATGATTGTTGGAGTGTTTCTGCAGAAAAATCATCAAAATGCTGAACAACCCATTGCTTTCTTTAGAAAGGTGGTGATGGATGGGGAATTAAAGTATGATATTATGGAGAATCATGCTTATGCTTTGGTCAAATATTTGAAGGATTTTAATTCTTCATTTCCACACTATAGCATATGTTTCCATTAATGTAGTGAAGAATATCCTCACTCAACTTGACCCGGAGGGGAAGAGAGATAAGTGGATTGTTGTTCTGTTGGAATATGATTTGGAAATCAAGACCACAAAATTGGTGAAAGGACAGGGACTTGCTAAGCTAATTATAGATTTGAATTGCGAATCTTTACAATTAAATTTCTTGCCCAATCATTATAATCAACTTGATTCAGGATTGTAGGTTCTAGAAGATTTTTCTTTGTCCCCATGGTACAATGACATCATTTATGTGTTGCAAAACTTACAGGCTAAATTTTTGTATTATGAATCAATATTTGTATTCGAAAGATCCAGGTGGGATTTTGTTGAATTGCTTGCTGGAGAATGAAGCTCAACAAACCATGAAAGATTTTCATCAGGGTTTCTAGGGAGAGCATCATTCCTGGAAAGTGACTGCAAATAAGATATTGAGGTCTTGTTTCTATTGGCCTTCCATGTTCTCTGATATTTATAAGGAAATCACCAATTGTCATCAATGCCAGGTATTTGATGGAAAAAGAAAGATAATGCCACTACCTCTTAATCCTATTTCAGTTGAGGCACCCTTTCAATAGTGGGGGTTAGATTTAATTGGGGAAATTAACCCAAACTCTTTTGGTCATCACTAATGGATTTTAGCTGCAACTGATTATTTCACAAAATGGATTGAGGCTATACCAACAAGGAGAGCCACTGATTTTGGCATCATGGATTTCTTAGAGAATAATATTTTTTCAAGTTTTGGGAGTCCTAAAAGGATTGTAACTGATAATGTACATGCTTTCAAATAAAAACGAATGACCAGTTTTTGTCATAAGTACCATATCAATTTGAATCACTCCATTTTATACTATCCTTAGGGGAATAGGCTTGCAGAATCCTCCAATAAGAGCTTAGTAAAGATAATCAAAAGGTTGCTAGAGGATAACAAAGGAGCTTGGAACACAAAATTGAAGTATGTTTTGTGGGTAGAGAGAATCAACACTAAAATGGAAATTGGGATTTCACCTTTTCAGTTGGTCTATGGAGTAGAGGTGGTTTTTCCAGTACCTCTAGGAATTCCTGTCATGAAGTTGCTACAGGAACAAGAGGAGGAACCAAACCATATGTAGAGAAGGATTAATAAAATTATTGAGTTAAATGAAATGAGGGATAAGGCTTATGACAAGGTACATGTACATCAAGAGAAGATGAAAAAGACCTTTGACAGGAGGGTGAAGGAAGAACAGTTTCAATTCATGACTTGGTTTAGAAGTGGGATGCACCTAAGGAGGAAAAACATGGAAAATTTGATCACATGTGGAAATGACCATATATCATTTCATATTTTAGGGGATATAATTCATTCATTTTTCAACATCAAGATGGGGTTCAGTAAAAAGGGGGTCCTATCAATGAAAGGTTTCTGAAACATTACTTGTCCTAAGGTGGAAGGTAATTTTTGTATTTTAGTTGTACATATTTATTTGATTTGAAGAAATCAATACAGATGGCGAGCCTTAGGATTTGAAGCCGAGAGAGAAGCACCTAAGATCTTAAGGGGTTTCCATTTTATTTTATTTTACATACAAAAAAAAGGAAAAAAGAGTTTTTAGTTTGAACAAAAGAATAAAACATGCATTGGTCTGCGGGTTCTTTTCTACCTCGCAGGCAGGATAACATCCCTAGTTGGATCCAGCTGTTAGCACCATTTCTGGTTAGCATTTGAAAAAGGGAAGGACTTAGAAGAAATAAGGTGTGGTGTAGAGAATTTCACGATTAAACTGAAGGTATGATATAAGGTGTTTAAAGAATGATAAAGACAACTATTTCTAAGGTTAAAATATATATGCTCTAAGAAATCATTGATTCAGTTTTAGAAATAATCTTAAATAAAAAATACGTGCCTACGCTACTATGTGATAGGTTTTAATGGTGTAGATATGTGGATGGGAATATATACGGTTGATAGTCAATCTTCTAGCCAGAGATGCACGAGAAAATAAATTTAGGAAGCCAACAGAATGGTGTAAAGGGGAGGAAATATCTATGACCATGTTAAAAGTGTAAGACAGATCTACGGCCGAGAATGATTCTGCCGGTGGAACTGGTCAGAAAAGTAAACTTTTACAATCAACAAAAAATATTACACACTGCATAGATCAACGATGGAGATCTAAATGAGCAAGTGATCTACGATCCATAAAAATTCCGCTGGGTGAACATGCACGGGAAAATTTAAGTTGGGAATCAACAAAAAAGTGTATAGCATGCACAAATCAACGATGAATATCGATGCTTGAATGAGATCAATGACTGTGCATCATTCCGCTGATAGAAGTTGCGCATATTAATGAGATGTTGAAATCAACAAAATGCATTAAAGGGCTCGCATGATTGAGGGTTGATATTTAAGGATGGTGAGATCTATGGTCAAGGGATATTCTGCTATTGTAAGATGCACGAAAAAAATCATAATGAAGCCTAGTGGAATAGGTTATAGGGAAATAATAATAAAAGGATGAGATTTAGGTTGATCCAGATCTAAGATGGAGAATGAATCCACTGGGAAGATGTGCATGTTGTATGTACAATTAGGATTGAGCAGAATATGTAAAGGTCGGAATTGATCAATGGTTGATATTTATGGGATCAAGGGTTGTTTTCCAATATGCTGATGAAAGATGCACGTCATTTATATTCTGGATGGATGACAGTAAATCAAGGAGAGGATCTACGTTTCTAAACAAAAGGATGATGGATTTATGGTTATGAAGGGATCCGTTGCTGAGAATTGTAGGGAGGATAAAGATAAACATGGAAACTAAATAAGAAATGTGAAGCTAAAAAATGATCAATATCGACAACTCGAGATAAAGAGATTGTAGATATATGGACATAGGAAGATTCACATGGGAAAGTTTCATTAGAAATAACAAAGGATTCCATGACATAAAATACTATAAAAGGTAAAGCACGTGGATGAAGACTAGTTGTCTTTTGTGCATTGGAATAAGAGAGCTCAATTTGCATGAAGAAGCCAACTCAGACAGATTCTCATCCACTCATCAGCTAACCAGGTTGGACACTTTTTACCTACCAAAGAGTATTTAAAAATGGATAGTGGAGGGGAAATAAAAGCTCAAGATCTAGAATACCAGAAAATTGAAGAGGTTTTTGAGGACAAGGATAGTGAATTTTTTGATACACTGTTTTCTTTTGGAACAATTAACTAGTTAAAATCCAAAATAAAAACATTTGAAGACCAGGGTACATACTTGCATGGATTTTGTAGGACCTATTTTCATTTTTTCTGTCCTGAACAAACCCTAGGTTTTCTAGAATTTGTTGAGTGGTGTGCATCAAACTATTCCTCTTCTAAAAGAATCATTACCGACTCAACTAAGTCTAAAATCTTGTGTCTTGTCAATGCTTTGGTTGTCCGTGATTCACTTGTAGTGCCCTCTATGTTTACCCTATCCCAAGAAGATTTTAATGAAGAAAAACTAATTCAGTATTTCCGTGAATCATCCTTGGAGCTAAAACAATCCTTTTTCAATACTTGATTTAGGTCATATGTGTCTTTGAAAAACCATGCTTTCCTTGTAGATACCAACTTGTTCAATGAAGAAACAAAACTTGTCATTTCAGTAATGAGTCAATTCTTAGGTCTGGATACAAATAGGTATGTTATTGAGCTGTTAATGATTCTTTTTTTCAAAGTTAGCACTAGTCACTCTAATCCCTATTCATCCATGTACATCCGTCTTAAGTTTAGTGACTTCCTAGGTGAGAGTATTCACTCTCAGCTGGTGAATTTACACAATACAAAGCATTTCAGGTTTCAAACTCATTTAGTAAGGATGTTTCTGTTCTTCAATGAAGAAATTTTACAACTACCAGAGATGGTATTAACAAATGAGATCAATAGGAATTTATTTAAGTACATGAAATTTTTAATGGATGAATTTTATAAGGTCTTTTTTCCATAACAAGTTACCCAGAGTGTTTTCAATCATAAAGGAATATTTTCAATTTGTACCATATAAAAGGATTGGTGATTGGTTTTTATTGGAAGAACACACAAACATAATGGTATATGGATTCATTCATGAACCACATATCCTACCTACATTCCTCACTCCAAGAATTTTTGCATTGGATTTGATCAGACAAGAGCTAATTATTGAGAATGAATAGTTTATAAGTTTTAGAAAGGCTTCAGAGATTAAGTTTCCTTGGGTGGTTGGACCATTCATAATTAAAATAAAAGATGCATTTCCTGTAATAGAAATATTTCTTAAGGAGATGGCATTTCAGACAGCTACTGCAACAAATTATGACCCCCATCACACCATTTCTATAAGGAAGCAAGTAAATAAGATCAAACCTTTTGAACACCAAGAGGTTGAGGGATTATATGAGAAGGATAATTGGTTATATTATCCTTCATCGATGTAGAGTAAAGGGGACATGCAGCAATCCTACATCACCAGTGTGTGATACCAATGGCATAGAGCAGGATCCATTGGCCATAATATCTACAACAGAGGTAATCACCCCAATTTCTAGTCATTCAGAATGACTAATAAGAGAGCCTTTTCAGATGCCATGGAAAAAAAACAAGAGGGTAGCTCAGAGACTTCAAAGAGACAAATTACTGAAGTAGAAGGAGAGCTGATAGAGGTAACAAAAAAATAAGGGAAGAATAAATAGATCAAGATCAAAGGCCCAACATTTGAGGTAACTGAGTATGTTTTTTTAGAGACTCCTGAAGGGTCTACAGATCAATTTAAAACTAGGGAAGAGTTGTTTGACAAGTACAGGGATAGTAGAGATACATCCTTGGATGAATCTTTGAAGTTATATGAAGATTTAAGGAAAATTTCAAGTAAGGATGTCTCCTTGGTTTCTATTAAGGATCATGTTCAAAACACCTTAAACTTAGCAGTAGCTATGAATAAAAGGGTGGAAGAAATGAGATTAAATTTGGAAAATGTCCATGTGCTAGATATGATTCATTTACATAAGTAGACTAGAGAAGTCTTATAAAGTGATTTGCTAAAAGAAACCTTGAAGGTATCTAGGCTACAATCCACCAATACTAATTGAAAATCAATTGAGACAGGAGAGGGTGGAAAATAAAGCACACCTGCAGCAAATAAAAATCTCCAGGGATATTTGTTGACTCCTAACAGTGATACAAACAAAGGAGAAGAAACTCAAAAGTTGCTTGCTGAAAAAGAAAATACAATTCAATTGTTGAAGAAGAAGCTAAAAATTCCTGCTACTCATCTTGTTCGAGCTTCAGAATTGACAGAGTTAGAGAAAGAGAAAGAAATTATTAATTATGAATCAAGCAATTGCAAAGCTAAGATATTAAAATTTGTAGAGGAGAAAAAGGAATAGGAGAAAAAAAAATTGCTCTTGACTGAGAATGTGAAGGTCCTCAAGCAAAAATAGGGTGAGTTGGAGAAGGAAGTAAAAGAAAAGGAAAAAGATCCCGAGGTACAGATCATTGCACCTGCTACACAAAAAAATGAGGAATCCATTGTGAAAGCTATGTCCCAGGTAAGCTTGAGAGATCTAGTTTGTTGGCCTTAAAAATCAGAATAAAATCTTGGAGAATGCAACACTGAAGAAAGAGGAGGAGAGAAAAGCTATGGAAAATAAATATAAAGACCTCCTCGAAAAGAATGACAAACTATTGAAGTAGTTGAATGGAAAAGTTCCTGTACATGGAGCTAAGCATATCATTTGGGATATGATTATAACAAAAGGAGGAAAACTTAGACCATATCTCAATTATATCTTAGACAAGGAAACTGTCATACAAGATACTAGACAAAGTTGTACAACACTGGAAGAGGCTTTGAACAAGAATCCTATAGATACAACGAACAACACAATTAGTTTTCTGAGTGGTCTATTAGAAGATGACTTAAAGACAATAGGGATCAAAGACATAACTTCAGTCATCACTTGGGAAGAAAAGGTTGTTGGTAAGAATCATCATCTAGACATTGTACAAGCCAAAATAGACATTATGCAACATCAGGTCAAGATGTTAATTGAGTTATTTAAATCAATATTTAAAAAGAGTTCACCTTTATTTTTGGAAGAAAGTGGTAAACGTTTCTCTCAAGTGGAGTATCATGCCCAGTTAGTCATGTGCATATTAGATCATAAGAAGTTTGAAGACATGCAACAATATCTGTATGAAAAAACAATAGTGGATAAGTTGTCTGAAGATTTTGAAATATTAAACACTTTCATAGCTTTGCCAGAATTCTCTTACGTGGAACATGTGGAATTAAGGGTGCTAGCAAAGGAAATGGCCATCTTGGAGCATCCAACTATCAATCAATGGAAGACCATTGAAAAATTTGGAAAAACTAAGTACATGTTGCACTAAAGAATAATTCTTGAAGACTATTGAAGATTAGTTAGTCAACATTTTGTAATTTATTTCTTGAGCAATTATTAGTTAAAGAGCCAAGTGACAGATGTAAAAAGGCATATATTTTCCTATTTTTAGTATAGACTTAGTTATCATCTAATGGAGCATGTGTTTGTACTTAAGAGAAACCATGAGAGAAATTGTATTGTAGCAAAGATCCAAATATTAATAAAATTTCAGATCTAGGTAGGCCTTTTAGACATAGATTTTTGTGTTATTATCTTTTCAGTCTGTACTTTCTGTCCTTGTATGTGTATGTGTTTCCTATTAAACTTCCATTCTGTTATCTTTTTCATGCTTAAATGAATTTATAGTGGTTAAAAAATCATATCCATATGCTCTGTTCCACTACTTTTAAGTATTCACTGTATAAATTCTAAAGCCTTGATGGCAGAAGGAGTTTTATAAACAAGCTAAGTATTTAGGCACACAATTAACCTCACTGGGAATTGCATAGAATTAACATAAGGAGAGAAGAAGAAGAATGAATGAAAACACATTAATGAATTATCAATAAATGATAATTGATATTATTACAATGGTAATACATCCCTATAAAGAATATTTGATTTCATGGAAGACAACGCATTGCTAGCTCATAAATCGGACTTACCAAATATGATAAACCCCCCTAGGTGTCTAAAGCACTTCCAAAATCATTCAAGGACCTCACGAATTAGCAAAAGCATGAGTGATTTTTCAAGAGTGATGGAAAAACATGCTAATCCTGGATTTTGGATAGAAATTCATGGAGGATGGGTTGGCAACAAAAGATACCAGTTTCCTAGTTAACTAGTTTTACCTTATCCACATAAAAGCTGGATAAAAGAAGAATAAGCCAGAATCTATAGGAAAGAACAATTACTGGTTTTGGGATTCCATAAAGTGGTCAAGATCAATCTAGAATCAGAAATAAATAATTATTGGGGTATAGATGGCATGTGTTGACTTTAAGGTGCAAGTGGATGCCAACTAATTACCTAGTGGGTAGGAATTTAATCAAATAATGATTAAATATTTTATCCTAAGTTATGAGTGGGTTTAATAATATCCAAACAACCCCCTTTAAGTCTGACTTTATGATGGTATGTCAAAATATAGGTGTATATAGGGCCCAACAACAAGGCTATGGTCACCATTTAACAATTATTATGTCTAAAAAATCCGAGGAAAGAGGAAAAACCACATGGGGAAAATCCTCCCTCAAGAAAGGACAAGAGAGGAAAAACAAAAAATGTTGTTGATGTTGCACCAAAATAAATGCTAATGTATGGAGGAATATTCTTCTTGGGAAGAAGAGAAATCTTCTCACCTGGATAAAGGAGAACTGCAAGATGGAAACTAGGACCATGTAGAACAACTAAGATCCAATGATGTGAAAGCTCTTGAGAGTTGTAATAAGCTCCAAGATGATGTAATTAATTGAACTATGAACCAATAAAGATAAAATCAACTTCAGATAGGTGAAATAAGATTCCAAGTGAATGTATGAGGTCTCCAACTTCATTTACACAGAGATGATGTGTGCAAGTGATCATGTAGGAACATAGAGAAGGCATAGGATCAAAGAGTGAGAATGCATGGGATCCATAGGTTGATCTAGATTTTAAGGAATCCAAAAGAACACATATAGGAATATCAATAGACTCATGGGAATTCACTGATAATGAATCCTCTGTAGTAGGAGTATGAATTGAGGAAGGAAGGAGATGTTCAAAATATTCAAAGAGGCTCTGAGTATTGATGCCAAGAACAAAGGAGGAGATGCAAAAGCACATGAGATCAAGTAAGGTAAGTGGAAAGACACTAATAGGACTTGATATGGCTAAGAAAACATTATGTAAGTCACTGGGTTGCAACCATTAATGAGACAGTTATGCACAAAGTGTGAAGGATTTGGCACATAGATCTCAGAATCTAAGATAGAAGACATAGATAAAAACGAATGTGTGAGTAAATCATCATAATTAACAATAGAAACTCCATATATCACTTATTTTTCATCATCAGTATCTTCAAGAGACACATAAAATGATTGTTCTTCCATATTTGCTTCTTCGTTGAAGGAGGAAGCATTCGAATCAAAGAGGGTATAAGCAACATGAACTCTATGAGAAACGTCTTCATCATAAATAGATTCATCAGAGAATGTAGAGGCTATGACATATTGAGAGAGAGAACATGAGGAGATGATGGGTTTGATCCATTCTTGATATTCTACTTCTTGCATACCAAAAGCTTTTTCCAAATTTTTCCAAAGCTCAAATGGATATTCAATAGCATCTATGAGATGATGTATATTTGGAGACATTGCCAAGCACATGATTCCATAAGCTCTATCACAATTATTCAACCAATAAATCTTCTTTTCATAAGACTCATGTTTGCTCAAAGCACCAATGGAGACATCAAAGAGACATTGCCTCTTCAAGTATGCGTTCATCTTTGGATTCCAATCAACATAGTTGAAAGGATATAGTAGAGGAACTTTCAAATCCATATTGAAGTTGTTGAAACTGCAAATAAAATTGCAAATATAAAAGGATAATTAATTGATGAGCTCCCCAAGATCTGATACCATGTATAAATTCTAAATCCTTGATGGCATAAGGAATTTCATAAACAAGCTAAGGATTTAGGCACACAATTAACCTCACTGGGATTTGCAAAGAATTAGCATAAGGAGTGAAGACGAAGAATTAATGAACACACATTAATGAATGGTCAATAAATAATAATTGATATTATTACAATGTTAATACATCCTTATAAAGGAGATTTCAGTTGATGCAAGATGTTGTAATCTCACAGATCACATAAGGTTACCAATAATACATACTAAAACATACATATAAAACAGAGACAAGAGATAAGAACAAGTAAGTGAATTAACAGATTATATTATACAAGTGAGTCCATACAATGCAGAGAACTGAACTGAGTTCTCATCTGGCTCAACAACCTAATATATATGATCACAGAATGGTTACAAAATAACTACATGTTGGTTCGGTGAACCGACACGACCTTAGGTGGCCGACCTAGTCTCTAGTTTAGTCGGTCAACCAACTTAGTCGGTTGATCAACTAAGTCGGCTCATCAACTTAGTCGGTTGATCGACTAAGTCAGCTATCCTTCAATTCAACTTCGTGACTTGCTCCTTCTACATCTCCCCCATGAAAAAAACGTTTCTTCGTCTTGAAGAAACAGGGAGGTAAAAAATTCTTCCTGGCTGGTCTCCATAGTTATGGTGGTGGATTGTGAAGTCTGATGGTTGGTCTTTTTTGTACACAGACTTCTACAATGGCTGGAGCTGTTACTACGAGGTGATGTTGGAAATCTGTCCAACTCTACAAAATTTTCTGGATGTCTATGGTTAGTGTGGTCAAGCCTGATAAGATCGACATCTTCTCTGAAATGGAGACGTTAGCTATCTTCTCCATGTCGGGACCCATAAACTGGTCCTTCTCCTTTGCAGTCTCGATAAGTTGTTTCATCTGCGGGCATATGATGTCAAATTTCTCTAAGTTAGGGAGAGCTTGTTTCACCCACTGATGTGCTTCCCTTTCTAGTCTCTGCAGTTTGGCAGTTTCAAGAACTATTTGTTCTTCTATTGTCGTTTTGAGTGCTTCCTCAGTGGTTTTCCTGCTTTCTAATGCCTGAATCCCTTGTCAAGTATGTCGAGTCTACTGATAGACTCCCTGAAGTCGACACAAATTCTTAGTTTGGTTGGGCCATCTTTATTAGGTTGTACAACCATTGGACTTGCCCATTCTGATTGGTCGATAGGATAGATGATGCCTGCTACGAGCATGTTATCAATTTCCTTTTTTACTATCTCCTTGTATTTGTGAGCTAGTTTATAAGTCCTTTTCTTCATAGGTCGAACATCAGGTTTAGTATCAATTTTTATTTCTCCCATTTCATGGACTAAGCCTTTGAGGTCTTTATAATCTCGAGCAAATACATCTTGGAACTCCTTTTATAAGTTCACTATCTCTGTGGTTTGTTCTTCACTCCAGTAGTCACCAATCTTTGCCATTTTTGGTCGATCATCATTTGAGATGTCGAACTCTTTAGTTTTGACTTTAGCATCTAGCCATTCTGGTGCTTTGGCTTCATTGATGGGTTGAATTCTGTCCTTAAACTGTGAGAATGTAGTGGGGAAGTTGGCTGCAGTCATTCTATCGGTATCTTGTTTATCAGTTGTTTCGATTTTCAGGATTGTACAAATAGGTTTGGTCGTTTCGATATGGTTGGATTTCCATCTAAAGCTTTTTCCCTCTATGTGTTCATTTTCTAACTGTAGTCTTGTCGACTGTGGTTTTGTCCTTGTTTGTATATTGTTACATTTCATTGTCTGTCGGTTATCTATTAAGGGTTTGTTTTCGGTTGGATAAATTCTTTAATTTATTTTGTTGTTTCGACTAAGTTTTCATTTTGTGGTATAAAGTTGAAATCTTTACTGAAATTTTCCCTGAGTTCATGCCATAAGAAGGTTTCACCTCTAGATTCTTCCATCTTATACCATTTGTTTGGTAAGTCGACGAGGGTTGATGGAAACAGGTGTGGCCATGCTCGTTCATCCTTGTATCCAAGTCTTCTCCACTCTTTTTCACATGTCTTAATATGATCTTATGGGTCATGACCTTGAGTGAATACATGTATCTGAGCTTGTTGGGTTAACTTCTTTCCTCCAAACCTTTCGACAAAGTAATTCGAAGCAGTTGTCCAGGTCGGCAGTCTTGTCTGATGGGTATCCCACCATCTAGTAGCTTGTCCTGTGAAGGTTTCTACTAGGGTTTGAAGTCGGCCATTTTCACCAATATTTTTGGAAACTTGTTCGACATGCATGACTGGTGATTCCCTTTCCTTGTATCTTGGTACCTGTGTAGTATTTACATTGGTAGGTTGTAAGGTAGGGTATTCCCTAATTTTCTTCTCAAAGATTTTTGGGACAATGGACACTATGAAGCACTGTTGGGTGGGATTTTTCTGCACTTTTTGTATAGTATAGCACCCTCTTTCTTGTGTTTCATAGTTCTTTATCTACCAATCATATAATTTGGCGTCTAAATTATAACCAACTGAGTCTTGGTTTCCTAAATGAAGTTCTCCCTGGATATTTGGTTTGATGTAATTTGCATTATTTTGGATCCGGTAGAGTTTTCGGACATCGACTTCTTCATCAATAGGTTCAGTCCAAGGTTCTACTTGAGATGGATAAATGGGTACAATGACCTTCTGTCCATTTCCCTTTAATTTAATTCTCTCGTCCAAGGTTCTACTAGCGCTGGGAAGGAACTGGATCCTTCCTTAGGGTCAATGATTTTGAATTCGACCTTGGTTGAGATTCCTTTAATAGTTGTGTCGACGTTTTTCCAGAATCCTATAAGTTCAATTAGGCCCTGGTCGGCTAGTTTCAGGTAAATTCCTGACTCATAGAGTCGAGGTCTGCCCATTTGTTCCCAAGTGTCACGAGTCATGATGTTTACTTGTGAGTCGAAGTCGAGCACTACTTGTCGAACATGGTATCCTTCAATTTCTAGGTCAACAAGTGGGTCGACATCACCTTTGTCTTTCTGATTTAAGCTGCAGATGTTCTTTGTAAGTTTTTTAGAGTTGGTACATTTTATTTCATATAGCAAATCGATGAATTGAGATACTGAGTTGTCTTTTTGTACGAGCTGGATTAATTTGTTTATTGTGTTATGCCGAGTGTCTTGAACGTGGTCTTGTCATGCAAGTTCTTTGAATACATTGGTTGATTCCTTGTATGTTTTTTTTTTTTTAAGTGGGTCAGGATAGACATGTTTCTCTTTTATTTTATTGATTCTTGGGTTATCAGCTCCTATTTTTGTTCCTTGTCGAGTGACAATATGCAAGTTTTTTGTGTTTATTACATCATTTTTTTGCACACAGGACAAGACATTAACATTTTTATTTGTATTTATTTTTTCTAACATGGTAGGGAAATCCTCTAGTGAGTGATCCCCTACTCCATGGTGGGTACAAAATTTGAGGTCAGTTCTATCTTTATACGGACAGTCTGTGTACCGAAGGCCCTCTTTATAACAGGTAGAGCACTGGATGGGTCGACGTGGTCGGATGTCGTGATTCCCAGGGAATCGACCTCTTCCTCCATAGCCTACATGTTGATTGTCGTACCGGCGCTCGTATCTTTGACCTTCATACCTCTGACCGTTCTGATCGTTTGATAAGTTTTTTTGCTCATTATGCTGTGCCACTACATTTGTTTGGTAGACCGCTACATTGGTTTGGTAGACCGCCTGATAATTCTGTTGGTTCTTCAGGTTCAAATGGCAGTCGGTCGTATTGTGATTTTTGGTTTCGCAGATTGCAGACTAGGAGGCCTTGTTGTTCTTCATGTTGAACGGGCATTCTTTTATTGAGTGACCCTCATGCTCCTACAAAATGTCGCAAAAAGATTCGGTCTGCACGAATTGAACGTCATGTCGGCTGTATTCCTGTCGGCAGTTGTCTTTAGAGTGGCCGACCATCAAGCATATGGTGCACCAGATCTCCTGATTCTTGAGGTTTAAATCCTTTAAATACTTCTATACACTCTTGAGCTGTTCTTCCAATCTGTGGTCGGTGGGGTAAGCGGGTATGTATTCGTCCATCTCCACTTGAAGAGCTTTTCTTAGCGCATCTTCGTAAGATTTGAACGTTTCCAGACTAATGTGTTGGCGTACTTTCTGAGATAAACCTGCAAGAAACCACTGGATTAGTAACTGTTCATCTATAACATAGTCCAGCTAGCTCAGAAGGTCCTTCCAACGCTTATCATAGTCACGGACAGTTTCCCCTAGCTTCTGTGATGTAGTTTTTAATTTTTTCGCTGCCAGGTGTTTGGCATCTAGGGTTTTGAAAAATGATAAAAATTGTGCCCTAATATTGACTTTGGTTGCTCTAGGTTGTCTTTCCGAAAAGGTCATATACCAGGTCAATACCCTTTTCCTCAAGGCACCGGCAAACTGTGCCATTTGTCTATCTTCGTCTGTAAATTGGTTGGCCTCCCAAGTCGACTCGCAGACGAACCAGTGTTGTCTGGGATCCTCATCCCCCTCATATAAAAGAATGTGAGTCGATCTGTGATCCATGTCTGAATCACTATCACTACTCTCAGGAGGTGGTGGCGGTGGAGGTGGGGGTGGGGGTGGGGGTTGTGGGTTTATTGGTTTATTCATCTCTGCGGGACTATGGTCGACGAAACTTTCGTTCCCGTCAGTTGTTGATTCTTCGTTGACTGGCAGTCGTTTGATGTTGAATTCTGCTGTTGATGGTCCACTACAAATTTGTATCCACAGTTCTGAATGTTCTATGTCTTCTAAAGCTGTATTTGGTGGGGGGGGGGTGATCCTTCATGTGTCGGTAAGAGTAAGTGGATACTTCGGTTGGAGGGTGCTGCTTGAAAGGTCACCCAATTCCCTTCCTCTAGTCGACGTATAATGAGGTGTCGTCTAGTGTATGTTTCGTCGTCTAGTCGACTCCATATACTAAATTCACCAGCTCATAGTCGGAGGTCCTCTTCGATAATAGTCTA
Source organism: Pseudotsuga menziesii (assembly GCA_001517045.1). Lineage (NCBI taxonomy): Eukaryota > Viridiplantae > Streptophyta > Pinopsida > Pinales > Pinaceae > Pseudotsuga > Pseudotsuga menziesii. Next base: position 142,317 of record LPNX010655657.1, on the reverse strand, counting down.
TATCCAAGTACGCCGATTCAATGGGGAGAGGGTTGTTCCTTCATGGGGAGCTCTTAATTGGAGAGATTTTGGCTGCTCTATCCATAGTTCTTCCTCCGTAGGGGACGACTCTTGTTCCACGCCTTCATCATGTCGGTAATGACCCGACTCTGGTGGATTCTCTTCTTGGTTGGTCGCCCTAGGACTCCTTCCTCTATGCAGCTCTAAGGCTCTTTCTCTTCTTGCTTCCCTCCTTTTTTGTCTCTCTTCCCTCTCTATTTTTTGAATGTCCGACATACCTTCATATGATACTATTCTCTTCAGTTCCCTGTTGGCCGACTTCTCACTACTGATGTATGGTATCTATTTCTAGTCAACTAGAATCCACTCTACTCTATATCGACATATGACTAGCTACCCCCCCATAGCCTACCCGACGCTTTTAGAAAGCTCGGATAGTTCAATATATTTGCTTTGGAAGTATTCCCACTCCCTTTCTACAATAAATGTTTCCCACTTCCTTTGCTTCTCCACCCAGTTAGAGTTTGATGGCAGTTCGTGAAGTGATGGACGAGGTTCGACAATATGTCCTACTCCCTTCTCGATCAGGAATTTGAACAGCAAGGTCGGTAAGGAACATAGAAATTGCTCAGTGAGATCAATGTAAAATTTCTCCTTGATTGTTTCTACCGAAGTTCTATCCTTGACTGCTTGCTCCTCACAGAAGTCATCGGCGATTTTCTCAAACCACTCCGACAAGTTTGTTCTACCTCCTCAAATCAGTTTTTCCAGCAACTGTTGTTCTTTAGTCTCTTCCAGCTTTCTCATCCACGAGTTTCTTCAGAAGTTGGGGAACTGAATCGACAAACTTTTCATGTGTTTCTGTGAAAAATCTTTCCTTTTCTTGCGCGATTGTTAATCTGTTCCTTCGCGTGTAATTCTGCAAATAGTTTGCAACTTTACGTTCCCACCAGTCCTTAATCTCCTACTCTGGTATCATCTGTTTGCATACATTTTAGACATGTACTACCGGCAACGGAACCAATGTTGTAATCTCACAGATCACATAAGGTTACCAATAATACATACTAAAACATACATATAAAACAGAGACAAGAGATAAGAACAAGTAAGTGAATTAGCAAATTATATTATACAAGTGAGTCCATACAATGCAGAGAACTGAACTGAGTTCTCATCTGGCTCAACAGCCTAATATATATGATCACAGAACGGTTACAAAATAACTACCTGTTGGTTCGGTGAACCGACGCGACCTTAGGTGGTAGACCTAGTCTCTAGTTTAGTCGGCCGACCGACTTAGTCAGCTGATCGACTAAGTCAGCTCATCGACTTAGTCGGCTGATCGACTAAGTTGGCTATCCTTCAAGTTGACTTAACGACTTGCTCCTTCTACATAAGACAACTCATTGCTAGCTCATAAATCAGACTTACCAAATATGATAAACCCCCATAGGTGGCTAAAGAACTTCCCAAATCACTCAAGGGCCTCATGACTTATCAAAAGCATGAGTGAGTTTTCAAGAGTGATGGAAAAAATGCTAATCCTAGAATATGGAGAGAAAGTCATGGAGGATGGGTTGGCAACAAAAGATACCAATTTCCTAGTTAACTAGCTTTACCTTAATAATGTTTCTAAGGGCCGACATAATTCAATAATCAGTCTAAATAACATTATTAATAAGAAAACCAAAATGAAAGATTATGTCAGGAAACTATAAGGTATCTCCCAAAGATGGGCTGAACTATCCATCCTGAAACGTCGAGTAATTTCTGCATTTTTCACACGAGGTTTCCTTCGGTTGTAAACATGTTCACCCATGAAAGCACCAATGAAATTAGCTTTACCTTATCGACATAAAATATGGATAAAAGAAGAATAAGGAAGGATCTGCAGGAAATCGCAGTTAGTAATTTTGGGAGTCCATAAAGTGGTCAAGATCAATCCAAAATCAGAAATAAATCATTCCTGGGGTATAGATGGCATGTGTTGAATTTAAGGTGCAAGTGGATGCCAACTAATTAGCTAGTGGGTAGGAATTTAATCAAATAATGATTAAATATTTTATCCTAAGTTATGAGTGGGTTTAATAATATCCCAAAATTCAAAAGACCTTTCCTCTAAATTTAATAGTGGATTCATCCTTGATAGATACCCACATTAATGAATTGTTTCAAAAATAATTCTATATCACTAAAAAACAAGATTTTGACTGTGAAGAAGTAGCTACCCTTCCTCTATTAAAATTCCTTTGCAATAGCACTCTAAATTTCCATTGTCCTACATGAATCCATGCCCAATGAGCACTGGATTCAACCATAATCACTATTTAAAAAAAATTCTTTTTCAAATATATTTGTCATGTGAGATCAATATTGAGAGATCTCTCTCTAGAAGGAAATAAGCTAGATTTATTCCTAAAGCTTGGTTCTGTGGTTACCTTGGGGTTATTCTTTCACAAACGGGGGTAAATTCTGAATTCTAACACCATGGTTTTATCAGCTTCTACTGAAAGGACCCTACAACACCCTATTTACTAGCTACCACTGGAAGGAGGCTATGCCCCCCTAGTTTATCAACTACTACTGAAAGGATGTTATAACACCCTATTTACCAGGTACCACTGGAAGGAAGATATGACCCCCTAGTTTACCAATTTCTACTGAAAGGATGATATGAAACCCTATTTACCAGCTACCACTGGAAGGAGGCTATGACCACCTGGTTTATTAGTTAACGCTGAAAGGATTCTACGACACCATATTTACTAGCTACCACTAGAAGGAGGCTACGAACCCCTTGCAGACATGTATCCTACCATAGCACCACCCTGCCACCCCAATATGTTTTTTTATTATACTTCTAGACCTTCTTATATCTTCAATACTGTCATTTGTTTCTCATCACTACCTTGGTATCTGTCTTCTGCTACTGCTACATGGATCTAGACTACATATGTTATAGCTTATTTTACCACACGTCGTTGATCACATGTTTATGGCCTTCCATGTACCTCTAAAGACTCTTTAGACCCCATGGACTGATATTATACTGTGATGTTTCCAATTTCATCCCTAAAAAAAACATGTTTATTGTTGTGCGGGACTTTTAATCCCATACTCGCGTGTACACACAAATTTTGACCTCAAACCCGCGTACATCGGGATGTGTGCATAAATCCAAATATTTTTGGAGTTTTCCTTCAAGTGTTTCCAAACCACTTGAGTCTTGTCCTTCCATATTCCTTGAGATCGCTCGGATTTGACCCTCCATTACCCCTTTGGAGTGCTATATAGGAACCCCTTGGATACTTTGAAGAAGAGGAATTGAAGAGCAACGAAACTATAGTCCATTGTTACCGTAACTTGCATATACTTGAGTCTGCATCCCTTTGTCCCTTGTATCACTTTGTGTTCTTCCCAAGATTGCCTTTTCTTGTGAGCTTGCTATCGAGAGATGGAGGCCCAGGTGGAGGACTCAGTTTCTCTGGTTCACAGACGTGCCGACATAGGTTGTCACTTGTGTAATCTCTGTTTTGATTAATAGAAATATCCTTTCATGTCCAATAATGTGCATTTGAATGAATATTGAATCCATGGATATGTTTAATTGCTTATACATTGTTGATTATATATGCTAGAGTATATATAACACCAAATTATATAGCATGCGTGTCTTGTTTGCTGTTGTTGAGAGAAAATTGTTAGCGCAAGCGGGATTGGAAAAAGCTCAACAGTGATATACTTGAATTGTTTGGAATAAGGTATGATTCGAGATCATTTAGTGTTAGATGTTTGGTTTCTCTTACATATTGGGAAGGGATTGATTTATCGTGTCTAGCTTTCTGTTGTGGTACACCCCAAGCCATAGGAAGTTTCTCTCTGTAACAGAATTGACGACCATACTAGGGAGGTTCCTAGTTGTTTTTTATTTGTGGTTGGGGGCACAATGTGCTTGATATTCTTGACTTTCTCTCTGTTTCTCATCATTTTTGTGTCACATTTCATAGTATTTTCATCCATTGACACTCCCCTAGATTGGTTTGACTCTTGGCATGAATTTTACCACTGTCTTCTCTGTATACGCAGGTTTTTGGCTAAAAGTCGCATACATACGTAGATTTTTGGCCAAAATTCATGTATACATGCAGGTTTTTGGCCAAAATCCATGTATACATGTAGGTTTTTAGCCAAAATCCATGTTTACATGTAGGTTTTTGGCCAAAATTTGCGTACATATGCAGCTGTAGTTTAAACGGTCGCGTACATCCTCCCTTTTTGGTTGAGTTTGATGTTGTGGGAAGTTGTTGGGTGGGTTGTGAGTGTGGTTGGGTCTTCATGGGTACTTATGGTGTCTGTTGACTTCTTCTTTTATGACCAGAGACCGCTTTTTCATTGATTTTTATTTGAAAGTAGTTCTAGTCATTTATCTCTCTTTTTTGTTTTGCCATTAGTGCATTAGTCTTTTTGTCTTAGTGTCTTGCCAATCTTGTGTTTTATACTTGCTGCAGAGACTGAGAATTTTAATGGATTTTATTGCATTTTCATTCTTTTCTATTGAAAATACAAAATAGTTTCTTTCTTACTTGCATCTCACATATGTATTTAAGGAGGTACTTCCATTGATTGCTTGGATGAGAGTTGTGTTTAGGATTTCATATAGGAAGGATTGCATTGGCATTCGGAAAGGAATATATATTTATGCATCTCATGTAGTGGCATACCATGTTTTTCATTCTACAAGATTGCATTTGGCATTACTTGTTAGGTGTGCACTTTTATTTCACTGCTGAGTCTTCATATCATTATTTGCATGACCATTTGCATTTGAGTAATCACAGCCAAATAAAATCAATGCTTAATAAAATGAATTACACTCTTTTCTTTCTAGGGTGCATCAACAATATTAGGTTTTAGGGTCTTGGAATAGTTCATTGTAAGTTAATTCTCCAAGACCACTAAACAAAACAAGTATTTTTCTGTCTAGGTGAGAGAGTGAAACCCTTTATATAATTAGTGTTTCTCAGGACACTCCTCTTACATGGGAGTTAATCACAAGGTAGTGCACGCGATTGTGAATGGGATGACCCCTAGTCACTTTCTGTGAGCACTGGAGATATTTCCATTATTGTATTCATATCTGGGGGCTCTTTCGAGAGTTTCGAGCTTTGCTACCATGCCCATACAGTCGATCCTGCCTGCAACTGTCCTCCCGAACATTGGTTATATTGGGGTGACCTTAGTTGCCTTACCTAGGTATCGCAAGGGGTACTTGCAGAGGTTATTTTGTAGGTGTTTTGGCCAGGTAGGGGTTGGACAACACAGTCGCTATATGCATTGAAGCTGAGGGACACTATAATTGGTTACATATACCTCCTCTTGTAGTGTGTGGGAGTCTCAAGCCTCTCCTAGGCGAGGCATACCTGCTGCATTCGGGACCTCACTTATCATCCCCTTGGCTTTCTTGCATTTTGGATGTAGATTTTCTTAGGAGTGTGCTCTTTGTGCGTTAGTGGGATTTTGGGATCGTGGTTACTTGAGTATATTTATGTTCTCTTGAGTTCAAATCCTTTTATTTTCAGCATGCCCGGTATCCTATCATCCATCCTTTGTCATAGTACAAATTCTGGTGTTGTACATGGGGGCATCACAACCCTTTATCGTGTTCATGGATTTGGGAATGGTCATATTCCATCCTCTACTCCATTTGTGGAGTATTTGTATTCCCTTCGCTCGGTCTTTACACTAGTGATCACCCTCATGGGGGTGGTAGTGGATACCTGAACGACGGGTCTTCACCTTTACATTCCTTCTTATGTACCATCGTCCACCGCATTATTTCCTTTGGATGTAGTTTTCATGATCATTCCTCCCTGTACCCTATAGTTTGGACTCTTTACTGACGGTTTCCATCTATTTTAGACTAATATTGTTGTCATGTAGGGTCTTGTTGTTTGTACACTCTCTCCGAGGTCTTTGATCCATTCGTTCCTATTACAGGTATAATTTTGAACTAGCATATAGGCTAGGATTTCACATCCGCTTGCATTTATGCATTTCCTTATGACCGTTTCACCTTGACCTTAGGTACGAACTCATTCCATGATATCATGGAACCCTCATGCTGATGTTAGAAGTGGTATTATGTGAATGGTAGAGCTCTCCTATACATGGGTTCCCTAGTTATATCTTTGTTGCATTTGGTGCCCATTCTGCGTTGCCTCCTTTCAGTGGTGGGAGTCCATTTTTAGTCCCACCATGTCTTTGAGAAAGAGCCTCATACTCCTCTTGAACTTCATGTTGTCCATTCTCCCGCGACTCCCTTGTATATGTCAAGTTGTAATTGCATTATCATGAGTTTTTCTTGCCTTATCGAGCCTTATGCCAACTTTCTTGACTTTGATTATTATCCATATAGCCCTGAGATTGTCTCATGTCTAGCCAAGCAGAGCCTTTTTACATTTCTTGTGTAGCTTGATCCCCCATTTTTTTACCAGGAGAGGACCTTCCCTCGAGTGTCGTTATCCTGCACATGTTTCCTTGCATTGAGCATAGATATGTTTCGCTGCTTGGAACTAGTTTGCTTGTCCCCTGACACTCGTCTCCTCTTGGATTTGTAACTATAAATAACTTTTATTCTTCTTCAAGATTTTCAAAATATCTGAAAAGTCCAAAAAAATCAAAAACCAAAATGGCCGGATAGGAAAAGAAGTTATCTTTGGCAGCAGTCGAGTCATGTCACCTTTGAACAGAGAATTGTATATCACATCCGTTGGTTGGGTTATTAGTTTGAATTTAGGAGCTGTACTCATTACTCTGATTTTATCTCCACCGGCTGGTTAAGCTTCCAGTCCCTATGGAGCCTCTGTTGATGCTTCCTGTGTCACAGAGATGTCCCAGTTTGCATATCGAGTCCATGCTACCTATCTTCAGTCACCATCTACCTTTATGCTCTTGTTCGAAGGAAGTTGAAGCCTGATTCGGCCATTCCTCAGTTGTCTTGACTTTGCATGTTGCCCATTCCCAGTACTATTACTGGTTCGTGCACATCTTGTTCGATTTCTTCCACATTATATAGCGTTGCTGAGTACCTCGTGTTGGTTGATGGGGGATGCCTTAATTCCCTCCTTCCAGCAAATTCCATCCCATTGACTTCAAATCATTTATTATGGTTTTGGCAATATAGTATATGAAACAATATAGTCGATCAAAAAATCATTTGCATTACCTACAAGGTTTTGGCAACATTCTTTGCTCGCTATTTTGGTCTCTATGGAAGCTTGTTTCCCTTTATCGCCACAAAATCATCCTCCTTCTCTTTCCATGGCAACGAGATTTATATTTTAGGCCATTCAAACATATCCAAGTTCATTTGTTCCACATGAGAAAATGAATCCATTTCATAGGGTGTAGGCTTGAGAGCCACGCTAACACCCAACCCATGGTTGGTTTGTGGAGGGACAATATAAAAAAATGTATCTTCTTTCTTGAGACATTTTGGTGAAGGCCCATCTTCTTTCTTGTGGAAGATACTATCCTCACTTGAAAGGACCTTGTTTATGAGATTTGCACCGTTTCCTGACGCCAACAAATCTCCCAAATTTTTGAAGGTCACCAAACCCAACGTCAATTACACAAACCTACTTACAAACATAGAGATTTGAAAGATATTTGCAAGAAAATAAAGTAATCCTAGATAAAGTCAAACCACAAACATGTTGTTTAAGCATGGTATGTAAGGATTACAGATAGGAGTGCAAGGCCTTAATGTTGTGCTTCTTGAGTGAGCTGCTAATTGGGCCTGAGTAGATAAAGTCTAGTGGTCATGTCTCCCATTCCGCTTATCGATCCGAATATTTTTTATAGCTTGAATAGAATATTCTTAAACCAAGCTCTGTATTCTTCTCTATAACAATGATACCTCTGGTTTTGGCCCCATTGTAAGAGAAGATCTCCTCGTTTTGTAACATGATTCAAAACATGGGAATGAACTCGAGTGAAGAGCTCTCATACATGGCTTGCCCTTGCGATGTAAATCCTACGTAAAAAAAACCTTCATAAATGACAATCCATCTCATAGTACCTTGAATAACTGAGGGGCTTGGGGCATTCATTGTGCTCCTCTGTTTAGGACGTGATGTTAACCCACCGACGTCGACGTCGACGTTCTACAACCAATAAGATTTAAAAAAATCATTTTTAATAATTTCATTCAATATAATAAATTTTTCAAAATATAACCACACTGTAGTCATAACAAAAAATTATAACTTCTAAACCTAAATTAATAAAAGGTTGACTATACATAAATATCCTGGTGAAAAAACATAATAATAATAATAATATTACAACACCCTTCATAAAATATTAATTTAAAATTTAAACCACTAATAAAATCATTAAAATCAACCCACCTTTTAACATATATTGAATTATTTACATCACAAAAAATAACGAATATTGTTGTGATCACGTGTTGCCATGCCCACTCATCCAAGTTTTTCAAATCACATTAACTTTAATGTCCGCAATCACATTCTTATTAGTAACAACTACACAAATGTCTCAATTATTGAAATTTCTTCATAAGTTCTATATTTTTTAATTAAAGTTGTATAAACCTACACCTAAAAATGAGACTTGAAATTGTCGTGGTTCATTTGAAATTTAATTTTTAATATTATTAAGACTAATGTTAATAATTTAAATTTTAATATTATTTATTTTAATATTAATAATTTTATTATTATTTTTAAATTTGACAAATTTGTATATTTAAATAATTTATTATTATTATTTTAATTCAGCAAAGCTGGTGGGAACTTTGTAAGAAGTTGTGTATTTAAATAGTTTATTATTATTATTGTAATTAAGCAAAGCTGGTGTGAACTTTGTAAAAAGTTGTTAGTTTAAAGTGTCACATAAGTATCAACCCTATTTCAATTGTGAATCCCTATTTCAATTGTGAATTCCTTTGGAAAAAAATACATTTTTTTAATTAATATTTATAATAATTATATAAAATATCTTTTTTTTACCTGATTTATAATAGTTGAAAATTTTCACATTTATTAAAAGATTATTTAGAGAATCTTCACTGTTACTTTATCTAAAATATATTAATATAAAAAATAATAAATATTTCACAATTAAAATCATTTATAATTTCAATCTAATATATTAAAATTGTATTGATAGATTTTTAAAATTCCTGAAGGTTTTTTCATCACCTTCTCCTCCATTGCAATTTGCTTCATTTAAAAAATTTAACTTTTGAACTTAAATAAATATTTAAACTTATTATTAAAAAATCATAAATTTAAATAAAAACTTACTTCAAAACCTAAAATTATTTACAACTTTATAAGTCCTCATGTTTCTTAAACATAATTTTCTTTCACTAAACCAAATATAAAATCATTTTTTTAATAAACACTTATATATAAAAACCTTTACTTAAAAAACATTTTAAAATCAATTCAAAATTTTAATACAACAAATTAAAATAAAATAAAATTTAACACTTAATTTATTTTAAAATTACAAACAATGTATCTATAAATTTAATCTATAAAAGGTCTACAATTTACAATTAACAATGTAAAATGTACACTTCTTTGATTTTTACTCTATATTATATTTTTTTTCTAAATTTTAATATTACATTTAATCAATGTAAAATGTACACTTCTTTTGAATTTTACTCTATACTATATTATTGTGGAGGAATGTCGTAATAATAAAGCCAATATCTTTTGTTGCTTTGTGGACTTTAAAAAGGCTTTCAATACGGTACCTAGAAATAACCTATGGAACATATTAGAAAAGCTAAAGGTTCCTTTCGAGTTGAGAGTTGCCGCAATAAGATTATACGAGAATGTCATTTCCAAGTTTAAGAGCAATGAGGGGTGGTAAAAATATATGAAGTACATAATATCAGAGTTAAACAAGGTTTCCCCCTCTCCCCTACCCTATTTGGAATTTACATCAATAAGCTAGAAGGTTGTTTAGAGGAAGCAGGTTGTGTTGGCACAATCTTAGCTGGAATAGTCATCATCCTTGTTCTCTATGCTCACGATATTGTTCTTTTGGCAAGGTGTCCATCTAATCTTGATAGGAAGCTAAGACTTCTTAAGGATTTTTGCTCTACCATGGGTATGACTGTTAATACTAACAAAACAAAAGTTATGATTATCAAATCCAAGAAGGACACTTACATTAATTTTGTGTATGACAATAGCAACTTGGAGGAAGTGTCTTCTTACAAATACCTAGGAATTGATATTCATCACAAGCTCAACTAGAATTATAGCATTAAGAAAAGGATTAATGGAGGGTGGAAAGCCTATTTTGGTCTTGAAAATAATTGTAAAGCAGCAAACCTGGTGATGTGGGATAAAAAGAAGCTCCTCTTTGAAACTTTAGTCACTTCTATTATCTTGTATGGGTGTGAGGTTTGGGGCGCAGCATCTCTAGAGAATCCTAGAGAAATATTGAGCAAATCAAGAAGTGTTTTATAACGTATTACCTCAAAATTAAAAGAAATAAACCCTACCATATTCTCCTTATAGAAGTGGGTATTTTCCCTATCAAGAGCCTTGCTATGACTAGGATCCTATTATACAAACACAAAATCAATAACATGGAAGACCATAGACTTCCTAAGCTAGCTTTAAATTCCGGCCAAAACCACCTAAGACTCAAGCGAGGTTGGTATAAAGATACCAGGGCCTAGTTAAACCATTGAGAGATCGACGAAACTATTTCATTGCAAAATATTAATAACATTGAAAATATTGGTACTTCTAAGTTTAAAGAGAAAATGTGATGTGAGAAATATTTAGAGTCTAAAAGAAAACTAAGATATTATAAGGAGGTCATCAACCCTACTCTAGAAGATCAAAAGTATCTCTCTAAGTTTAACTAGTTCAAAGAAAAATAATAATATAGCCAAGATAAGAACCAAGTCTCACGAGCTCCATAGTGAAACAAGTCGTTGGGCAGTTCCTAAAACACCATGGGTGGAAAGGATTTGTCATCTCTATGAGAATATGAACATTGAGGATGAAAATCACTTCCTCTTAGAGTGCCCTTGTCATGTACCCATACCATATTATCATGCGGAATTAAAATTTTCATCGAGAACCTTCACTGTTCATCGAACACAGGGCATGGCCGTGAACCACATATCAACATGTCCATCACTGTCATGCTCACTCCCATATTCCATGGATTAATCCAACGATCTACAAGGAAGAATATCAGAGGAGACCGAACGGCGGGGAGAAAGAGCGAGGGAAATCAACGATCACAGGTGATCCCGCAGATAGAACTAAATCGATAGATCAGAAATCACCCACAAAAATCAATGGTGCGAAAAGACCAAGTTGCGGGGTGGAAAGTTACAAAAATATTGCAATAACACTTTCCGCAACCTGCATCCCGCATCCCACATCGAAAACAGATCAACGGCAGAGAATCATCCCACGAAGATTGACGATGCGGAAAACTTAACCTTTCGAGAGTGGAAATATAGAAATTGCAACACCATGATCCCGCATCCCACATCCAAAAAGTTGTGGAAGGAAAATCTGCGGAAACCAAAATCTACGTAACAGCGTTCCGCATCCCGCATCCCACAAAATCCTTAATCCCGCAAAGTGCGCAAATGAGGATTTCTAGCAGAAAACTCAACTTTTCAGCTGAATTCTTGGATCGATCTGATCATCCAGGCCATTACCAAACTAGCCAATCTACCCTGCAACTTAGTAAAATGCATTGAAGGAAAAACATACATAGATGCCTATAATTGCAGTTATTCAAAGAACAATGCATAACTCAACATAGCAACATGTTCATCACATTCCATCAAGCAATACAATGCAAGAATTACAGTTACAGAGAATTATGTCACAAAAGAACACTTATCTTGAAGAAAGCTTGTCCCGCAACCAGCTATGTCGCTGCAACGTTCCACCCAACCATAGGCCAGTCTGCTCCTTAATCTCTCAGCAACACTGCCACCCCCGAGCTGGGCATGATTTCCTACAGGGATAAGGGAACACTAGAAGACTCATACATAGCCAAGGATGCAATCAAACTTAGCCAAGCTAACACAGTTGGGTTTCACAAGCTGTAAGAGAAAACATCCCACAAATGGGTTTCATAGGCCACTAAGCCAAGCCATCTCACAGTTGGGTTTCACAAACTGTTCACAGTCAAGCCAACTTTCACCTTAAGGACCAGTCAAGCCAACAGATGGGTTTAACAGACTGTATGTAGTCAAGCCATCTCACTGCTGGGTTTATCATGAGGATATCTAGCCAAGCTAGCATTCACAGTTGGGTTCAACAGACTATCCAACCAAATTTTACTCACAAGTTCAGGTGCAACAGACACATCCAAGCCAACAGATGGGTTTAATAGGCTACAAGCCAAGCCATCTTTCTAGTTGGGTTTATCAAGATTCTAAGGAAATGGGTAGGAAGAACTGCTAAGATAATGAGCTCATCTACAGAGCTAAGGACACCTTCACAAGATCTATCTCACGTAGAACCCCCTCTGCCTACACACCCAACACAAGGAAGTGTCCCCTTCTTTGATCCACAGTCCCTCAGGCTACACCTTCCCTTCCAGTGCTCTTCAGGATATGCATGGTAGGTTCACCAGCCACTCTTATCTTACTGCAAGGTTCCACACCAAATTTATCAAGTGCATTCTACACCTCTCCCATTCCTAAGTCTCACACACAGTCAGAGCCGAACCAGGGTTCACAACACAACAACCAAACCAGGGTTCACAACACAACAACCACAAGGAGACTATACATCATAGGATTACTCTGAACACAAGTACCAGGGTCTCATACACTCTGTAGTTTAGGATAACGCTGCAACACAACAAATACCACAATGTCAAGGAAAACCACACTCGCAGAACACGAATGATACATACATAGAAGATCTATTGTTCTCTCGCCTCCACACGACGACCGGGGAGTGAAGGTGATGAATCAATGATCGAATGAATCTCCCCCGAAATTCCCTCGAGCCTAAACGTCCCGCAGCTCTCAAAACATGAGAGTAGGAAAACCAAGCATGAACGCATGGGTCAAACTGACATACGGTTTTAGTGTTTTTTTGTCCCTGCAAGCAAAACATGACACTCCAGAACTGGGTGCTCTGCCCCATTCGAAATTTCCCATACTCTTCCCCTTCCAAGCAATAACTACCTCAACCACTTTCTAGTAGAATGAATGGTTAGGAAGAAAAGACAAGAAAGAGGGTAGTTGACAGTTCTGATGGGTTCTCCCCATGACACATGGATTTTCCCCAAACAGGTTCAAGGTTAACATTCCCACCCACTTATCCTTAGGAAAATCATGCCCCCATCTTATTATTCGTTGCATTGACATAGTAGGATGTGGATTTTTCATTAATTTGTATATTTACATGATGTTTACAAACATGCTTGACTTAGCACAGAAACCATAGGAATCAACCATGATCACCTATATCTGAGCATCAATCAGTGACAGGGCCTTGGCCTTGAGCTCCTCATCATGATTTCATATAATATTTACATCACATACATTAATGCAACGGGGTTAAAACTGGGGTGTTACATTCCCCTCCCCCTTCAATAGTATCGTCCTCAGTGCTTACAAAATTGAATAAAATGCTACACTGGCATCATCTCAGTGCTCCACAAAATTTAGCAAAAATGGATGTGCCAATCGCATGGCATCCTACAGCTCCCACGTAGCCTCTTCAGGACCGTAGTGCTACCATTGCACATTTACCTGCCCTATGGCTTGATTCCGGAGCATGGTGACCTTCCTGTCGAGGATGCATGTTGGCTCGATTCGAAACTCTCCCTCGAGTTCCACCTACATCACATCCCAATTTATCACATGGTTAGGGTCATGTATATATTTATTAAGCAAGGATACATGAAAAACATTCTGAGCTCTAGTGCTAGCAGGAAATGCAAGTCTATATGCAACCGACCCTATTCTTTCAAGCACTTCAAACGACCCACAATATCTAGGTGCCAACTTGGCACAACTTCCAAGCTTCAAGGAACTATTCCTTACCCTCACTCTGAGGTAAACATGATCCCCAATACTGAACTCTAGATTCACCTTATGCTTATCAATATAGATTTTTTGTTGTCCTGGGCTGCTTTCATATTCTGCCTAATATTTACAACCTCTTGCTCCATTTCCTTGGGCAATTCTGGACCAAGCACAATCTTGTTCACTGGATTATCCCAAGTCACTGGTGTCCTACACCTTCTGCCATACAAATCTTCATACGGGCTCATCCCCAAGGATGCTTGCTGTCCATTATTATAAGCAAGCTCTACCAAGTGTAAATAATCTTCCCACTTGGTTGGTTTTTCCATCACATACATGCGAAGCATGTCTTCAAGCACTTGGTTAACTCTCTTTGTCTGACCATCAGTCTCAGGATGGTACACGGTGCTGAAGTTCAACTTTGTACTCAAGTCTGCAAACAAACCCTTCCAAAAATTGGAAGTGAACTTGACATCTCTGTTAGAGACTATTGTCTTAGGCAATCCATGCAATTTGAAAATATCCTTCATGGAGATCTTTGCAATGTCATCAGTCTTATGCGTAGACTTAACTAGTATAAAATGTGCTTCCTTTGTCAAATTGTCCACCACAACCATGATGAAATCATGTTGTCTCCAAGTCATTGGCAATCCTGTAATAATATCCATGGAAATAACTTCCCATTTCCATTATGGAACTGGCAAAGGATGCAAAAAACCTGCAGGGTGTTGATGCTCAACCTTTACCTGCTGACAATTCATGCACCTTGAAATGTATTTAGCTATGTCCTTTTTCATCCCTGGCCAAAAGTACTTCTTTCTAGCTGTAGCAATTGTCTTCTGATATCCTGGGTGACCAAAATATGGATCTTGATGAATCTCATCCATAACAACTCTCCTCAAATATGCTACATTTGGAATGTAAATTATGCCTTTATAAGTAAGAATTCCATTTTCTTCCAACTTATATCCCTCATACTTCTTCTCAAGACTTTGCTATTGTAATTTGTCTTTGACCTACACATACAATTCATCTCTAGCAGTAAGATTAACCATCTGCTACCTCAAATCTGAGTGGCAATTACTAAGAGATGCCACATGCATTTCTTGCACCTTCTTGCTGAGTGCATCAGCTACCTTATTCTCTTTTCCATTTATGTGTTTGATTTCAAAATCAAACTCACATAAAAACTCCATCCATCTCGCTTGCCTAGCATTTAGAGTAGGCTGATTAAACAAATACTTCAGACCACAATGGTCTGTCCTCAGCTCGAATCTTTTGTCCATCAAGTAATGCCTCCAAATCTTGAGAGCATGTGCTATGGATGCAAGCTCTAGATCATGAGTAGCATAGTTCTTCTCACGTTCCTTCAACTTTCTTGACTCATAACATATAACGTGGTTGTCTTGCATAAGGACTCCTCCAAGCCCTTGTCCGCATGCATCGGTACACACCACAAAATATTTCTTTGGTTCTGTAACCTTTGATACTTGTCATAACCCCAAATTTTCACAAAAATTTAAAATGTTTAATGTAACATAAAATGTCCAATGTCACAGTTTGATAACTACTAGCGGCTAGCGGAAAAATGAAACAGTTAACAAAAGTAGTAATTAACTTCAACACATAAAAATTAATACCCTTTTAATTTTGATATGTTAAGTATATGTAGTGCATTGTGTTACTTATAGCTGTACTGATGATTTAATTTTGTCAAGTAGGTGAGAAGCTATGTTCTAAACTGGGGTTTACTTAGCAATTGCTAACTCAGCTGGATTTCTGATTCTTACAGGTTAAGCAGATAAATTTTTGAACAAGTAGGAGTTTGTTATTGCGTTAAATCCAGATGTACTTCTTTAGCATATATAAAATGCTAGAGTATAATTTGATTAATAGAGTTCAAGGATACTATGAGGTAAAGTAACTTTCTTTGTTGTTTTTGCATCTATGACAGTATTTTAAGTTTACTAGTAAATACCAATATCCTTGACATACTAATGTCTTTAACCAGCATGATTTTTCTTAAGAATTCATCTTTAAAGTTATAAGCCAAGTTACTCACAAATTTTACTAATGAGCATAGAGCTCTTAATTTAATATAAAGACGCTTTTACTGAAGCAAGTATTTACTGCTATTGCTATGTCTAGTATCTAAAATGTTGCTTTATAAGCATGAATATAAATCTAACGCCTTCAAAGAAAAAGCTTACAATATATTACTGAGCTCTATATTTAATTCTGCTCTAGTAGAAAAGAATTATCAGCTTATTATTGTATACCCTTATAAATGTTCACTTGCACAATAGTCGTCAAGTTATAATTCCGATTTTCCAAGTTTCATCATGACACAACACAAGTATTGTAGAAAGATTTACATTACCATATCACTTAATAATATTACTAAGTGAATTTACCTTTAACCCTGGATAGTCTTACTATCTTTTATTTACCAAGTCTAATCTAAGCATTGGTTTGATTTATTAAGAAATTGGTTATTTATGGAAACCAAAAGATCACTAACTTCCAAGAAGTCTCCCATCTATGACACTGTCTAATTTATGCAAATGTAAGAGTTATGCTTGTGTAGAAAATACTACCTAACTTTTATTTACAAGAAGTAGAACCTAAGATATTAACCTTACCAACTTTGATTTTGCATAACACTAATGTAAACATATCATTACTCCTTTATAATAAGGTTTGTGTGAAGAATCATTAGGAGTACTATTGACTATAAGTCAAAGGCATAAATTTCAATACTGATCTCCACTTATATTCGTTTACCAATTATTGAACTTAGCATTATTCAATGCAAAAGATAATAAGTTATAAATATGTTTTCACAATGGATTGATTGTAATGTTATCGAAAAGCACATACTAAGAATTGACTTTATACCAAATATATTGTTGGTTGTATATAATATATGATTGTACCGAACGGTTGATTTCAATGTTATTTGACATAACAATGATATGATACCAAACCTTATCATTAGTGATAAAACAATATATAATTGGCAATAATATTGTTTCATCTGACAGTACAGGATAACAATATGGTTCGACCCACTGCTGACGAAAATTTTCAGTGGGCGCGTGGAGAATCCTCCACCATGCAATGATCGATTTAAAAATTTGCAATGTAACCCTATCTTCTTCATTCTTCTTCGAGGGTTTGGCTCTGAACTGTCTGGCTTATTTGTGGCCATGAGAGGCTCGCTTGTTCACATTTTACAACTCCATTTTGGGTGTAGTGAAGTGCTACAACTCTTGTATAAGAGTTGAGTGATACATAGTTCGTATCTTGGTTTCTTTCTGCAAGCATTGTATGGTTGTGAGAGTGGTTTTACTCTGTCAGTAGTTTAGAGTTTTGGTTCATAGAGTTACCCTTGCCATAGCTTTAACCTGCTCCATCGTCGGTGTGTTCTGGAATGTGAACCCCGCTGCCTCTATCACAGGTTAGCACGAGGGTTTGTTTCTTCAAGGTGTTGTGTCGTGCTTGTTCGGTTACCTCCTCGGCTCCAGATTTCTTTGCTTATAGGTAAAGGTTTTACCCTACTATTATTTTAAAATTCAAGTTACAGTTTTAGTACTATAAAATATAGCATCTAACTAAGCACTCAGTCTCGCTTGCAGGTTACAGTTCGTCTTCAGGCTTGGAAGAAACCTCTCCAACGCTGGTTGACTTCATGGCTAAAATGGGTAAGCCCCAGTTTAATGTGGCATCTCCCTGCTTGCAATGGTTAAAGGAAAAGGGTTACAGTTGGAAATGAAGCACAGCTTCGGTTCCTCCATTGTTTAGATGCTTAGTTTCAATTATTACTTAGTTTTGATGTTAAAACCCTTGCATGTTGTTGGGTAGCTCCGGCTTATAAGTCGTGACTTGTACTTATCTTTTCTTGACTTGTAAAAAGGATTACAGCCTTATGGCTTGGTAATAGCATACTCTGGTTTATAAAATAAAAGGGGTTTCTCCTGTACTTACAGTTTTAAGTGAATCCTATTTCGATTACTCTGTTTGTTATAATTCAACTTGTAACTGATATTACTGTAAAAAAAAATATGTTTTTCTTCTTCACTGTCAGTGATATAAATTTACTGTTAAAGATATCTCTTGTAAGTAAATGATGTTATTGTGAAGACTGTGGATCAGTCGTAAAGTAAATTTTATAAATTTATACTTATCAGTTCAGGATAGAATAGCTAGGGTTTACTCGAGAGAACCCTTGTATATATGTATTATTAAATTAATTATTAATTGAGCACTGGTTTTTGTTTGCTTCTATTTCGTTATTACAGGAGTATTGATGTTATTTAACATGTTTATGAAGTATTTTAAAAGATAAAAGAGTTTATAAATATATTATAAGT
Source organism: Pseudotsuga menziesii (assembly GCA_001517045.1). Lineage (NCBI taxonomy): Eukaryota > Viridiplantae > Streptophyta > Pinopsida > Pinales > Pinaceae > Pseudotsuga > Pseudotsuga menziesii. The sequence goes on along the minus strand of LPNX010655657.1, from coordinate 123,867 downwards.
TTTTGAGATAAGTCTGTAATTAGTCTAGCGCATAACTTAAAGTCTTCTAGTTTAATTTGTTTACTCAGTTATCAATGTATGTGTTTAAAAAAATTTATAAATTAATTTATAAAAATATAAAAGAAAAGCTAGGGTTTTGACCCTCAGGTTTATCTTGCACAAGTTATAAGCCTGTCTGGTAAATATAATTGTTTCCTGAATAAGTAATTTCTTAGTTTTATTCTATTTAATGTTTACATTTACAATTGTATTTGTTTACTGTTCTGTAACTTAGAAACTATTCAGGGCTATGTAAAGATTAGAACAATAACTCTATAACTCTGTTTACTTTCCATGAATAGATGGTTTGTAAACATAACCCTATTCTAGTTTATACTAAGTAATAGTTTAAGATTTTAGTTAATAGATTTAAAAGATAAACTATGTGGTTAATAACTTGTTTATATACTTAGTTGTTATCTTCTATAAGCTTTTATTTTATCGGTATACTATTATTGTAACTCTAATGTAGTTTACTGTTTCTTTTTCTAAATTTGTATTTAGTTATACTAAGTAAAAATAGTAAACACAAATCAATCATAATACTATTTTCCTTCCTAATATTTTAAATATTGAAATAAATTTACTCTGCTATTTACAGATACACAATCCTACCTATTAATTTCATTCTCGTATCTACTTAAAGCATTCTATATGTGCTAGAGTACGACCTGGTTTCCAGGTGTGGAAAAACACAATCTAGAATTTTATTTTCATTCTAACACATTATTATCTAAATCATTTTCATTTCTTCAACAATCTAATAAAATACTAATTCTAACCTTTCACAAACTGAATTTTTAACATTTATATAGCAGTCAACTAAGATTTATTTAACTAACACAGTAAAATAAAATAACATAGAACATGTTGAGGGAAGACAACAATAGCTTTACGAGGTTGTTCCTCCCTACCAATCTCCTGGACAGCGTTCAAAGAATGCTTCCTCAGGACCCCCAAACATGTTCCTGGTCTTCTTGGTTGAGAACTGACGGAGAATGCAAATAGTAGAACTCTCTGTCAACTGAATAGTTCGATATCTCAGTAAAGCACTCTGCTCTCAGTAGTATGATCTTTAGCTTAAAAGCTGCAACTAGATCATTCAGTAGTTATCCCCTCAAACACTTTCCATATTTCCCTTCCATTGAATTTCTCTGAAGTAAATTCATTCAATCTGAATGATCACTTCTCTAGAATGAGCAGCCTCAACTCTCTTCAATCGAAATTTTTATAAAGATTGCCTAGGTCTTTTGGGTCAGTTTTCATTAATTGATCCACCTGCTCTGATTCCACTTTATTGGGGAATCGTGAACACAAATTTAGGGAGGTTGCCACCTGCAACAGTTGGAAGTGGTTTGAGGATGCTGCTACATGTCAGTTTTCTCTCCACCTAGTCTCCTCCACCAATTTGACTAGTAAACACTCTTTTAACAGCTCTCCTAAGCCGTTGTCTCCTCCTTTATTTATTTATAATAAAATATTCATAATTTACATTAAATATCCTTGACCCCATTGGGTCATCAATTACAACTTACCATAAAATTTAACATATTGTTCCTCGAATAATATAAAATTGTTTTTTACAAAATTGGGTCATGTGACATACACACCCCCTTAAATTATAACATCGTCCTCGATGTTATTTATTCTTCGTCCTCAGAATTCCCCTAGAAAAGAATTGGATATGCATCCTGCATATTACTTTCCAATTCTCAGGTGGCTTCCTTTGGACTAAGGTGCTTCCATTGCACCTTCACCTAACCAATGGTGCGGTTCCGAAGTGTGATCTCCCTCCGCCCGAGGATACAACCCAGTTCCACCAGAAAATCTCTTTCTGGTTCCACCTGTACATCATTCCAGCTAACAACATGCGTAGCATCATGAACATATTTCTTTAATACAGAAATGTGAAAAACATTATGAACTCTTAAATTCAGTGGTAAAGCTAATTGATAGGCTATCTGTCCAATCCTGGACAGTATTTCAAAAGGACTACAGTAATGAGGTGCTAGTTTTGCACAACTACCCAACCTCAGATAACTCTTTTTGGGTCTCACCTTGATGAACACATGTTCACCTACCTGAAACTCTTTTGGAGTTCTTTTAAGGTCTACTTGACTCTTCTGTCGATCTTGTGCAGTTTTCAGATTACCTTATACCTGCTTTACAATTTCTTCCATTTCTTTCAATAGTTCAGGACCTAATACTAATCTGTCCATCGGATTACTCCAAGAGATAGGAGTGTTACACTTCCTTCCATACAAGATTTCAAAAGGACTAAATCTAGACGACGCTTGGTAATTATTATTATAAGCAAATTCTACCAGATGCAAATAATCCTCCCATTTACCTGGCTGATCTTTTACATACATTCTTAGTAAATCTTCCAGTACTTGGTTTACTCTTCCAGTCTGTCCATCTGTTTGAGCATGGAACGGAGTACTAAAATTTAGTGTAGTGTTTAATCCTTTAAACAGAGATTTCCAAAAGTTACCTGTAAATTTAGGGTCTCTATCTGAGATTATGACTTTTAGTATCCCATGTAGTCAAAAAATTTGCTTTATAAATATATCAGCTATGTTTGCAGCTTTATACGTAGTTTTAACATGTATAAAGTGGGTTGCTTTACTTAATTTATCGACCACTACCATTATAGAATCATTTAAATTTTGATTTTTAGGCAATCCAGTAACAAAATAGAGACTAATTATCTCCCATTTCCAGCCAGGAATGGGCAATAGATGAAGTAATACAGCTGGGTGTTGATGTTCAATTTTCACCTGCTAACATTCAAAACACCTAGTGATATATTCTGCCAGTTTAGTCTTCATGTTGGGCCAAAAATATTCTTTTCTTAACATAGTTATAGTCTTCTGATAACCTGGAAGGCCTAAGTATGGAGTTTTATGGATTTCATCTAAAATTAATAACTTAACTTTAGGTACATTAGGTACATACATTCTGTCTTTATATAGTAAAAATCCTTTTTCATTCAAACTATACCCTTTACTTAAGCTTTCTGTTGTATTTTCTTTCGTTTTAGCTTGTAAATTTTGGTAAATTTCATCTTGTTCTAACCCTGCTTTAAGCTGTTCTTCTAGATCTGTTGTATAAGTGCTGATAACTACTGCAAATTTCAGCCTTGCATTTCTACTTAATGCATCAACAACTTTATTTTATTTCCCTTTAATGTGCTGAATTTCGAAATCATACTCACTTAGAAAAGCTAGCCACCTAGCTTGTCTAGCATTCAGATTAGGTTGATCTAATAGATATTTTAGTCCTTTATTATCGGTCATTAGAATAAATTTTTTGCCAATTAGATGATGACGCCACATCTTTAGGGCATGTATAACAGCAACTAATTCCAAATCATAAGTTGCATAATTATTTTCATGAATTTTTAATTTCCTAGACTCATAAGCAATAACATGCCCTTCTTGAGTCAATACTCCGCCTAAACCATTATTACAGGCGTCAGTACACACTACAAAATCTTTATTTGGATCAGTTATTCTTAAAATAGGTGTGCTGGTTAATAAAGTTTTTAACTTTTTAAAACTATCCTCACATTTCTGATTCAAATCAAATTTCTTTCCCTTCTTCTGCAAACAAGTTATCGGATTTGCAATTTTCTAAACCCCTTCAATGCACCTCCGATAATAACAAGTAATTCCCATGAAGGATCGAACATCAGTTACGTCTTTAGGAACTGGCCAATCTTCAACTGCCTTTATCTTTTTGGGATCCACCGAAATTCCTTCCTTAGTCACTACATGACCTAAGTACTGAATTTTATCCTTAAAGAAATCGCATTTACTAAACTTTGCAAAGAGTTGATGATCTCGTAACTCTTGCAAAACAATTTTTAAATGTTCTTTATGCTCTTCTTCAGATTTTGAATAGATTAATATGTCATCGATAAACACGACTACAAACTTGTCCAGATATTTATGCATTACATTGTTCATTAAACACATAAAAATAGCTAGAGCATTAGTAAGCCCGAATGGCATGACAACAAACTTGTAATGGCCATATCGAGTCCTAGAAGTTGTTTTAAAGATGTCTTCATCTTTAATCCTAACTTGGTGGTATCCAGACCTTAAATCAATTTTTGAAAACACCGTAGCTCATTGTAGTTGATCAAACAGATCATCTATGCAAGGCAACATGTATCTATTTTTTAAAGTCATCTTATTCAACTGACAGTAATCTATGCAAAGTCGCAGAGTTTCGTCCTTTTTCTTAACGAAGATGACAGGTGCCCCCAGGGAGACACACTGGGTCAAATATATTTATTGTCAATAAGTTCTTTTAATTGGGACTTTAGTTCATTAAGTTCAATTATGTTCATCCGATAAGGGGCCTTTGAGCTGGGTACTGCACCCGGTACCAGCTCAATGGTAAAATCTAGTTCCCTTTTCAGAGGTAGTCCCGGAATTTCTTCCAGAAATACATCTGTATACTCTTTTAAAACTGGTATATCCTCCAATTTTAATTTATCTGTATTATTTAGATTTTCCTCATCAGTTACTATTATTGCATAAGCCTTACAACCTTTCCTAACAGCTCTCTTAAGCTGTAGAGCAGAAATCTTCCTTACAGTTGTTTTTCTAGGGATTCCCTTTACACGTATTGATTTTCCATCATTATTTATACAAGTAAAGGTTTTATCATAACAGTTTAAGATCACCCTATGTTGTTCTAACCAATCCATACCGATTAGTATGTCATAAGAACCAAGAGGTAGTGCATTAAGCTTTACAAAAGTTTCAAATTGATCCATAACTACTGCGCATTTCTTTACAAAACAAGTTACCTTCCTTTTTGCACCAGTGGCTAACTGAACCAAACAAGAACTTTCAAATTTTTCAACAGGAAGCTTACATTTTTCTACCAATTTACGTGAAATATAACTTAGACTAGCTCCTGGATCAATTAAAATAGCTATAGTGGTTTGGTTTATCTTACCTTATACTTCCACCATGGAAGTTTGATAGTCTGCCTGTCGATTCTCCAAGGCTGCATTGATCCTAGGCATAGTCCTCGCTAAATCTCCAACAGTCATCTCCTCCTATATTGTATGGATATTACTGACAGCCTTTTTTCGATTAGGACAGACTGAGGCATAATGTGGACCATTACACTCTCAACACTTTATGGGTTCTTTGCATTCAAACTTTTTGTGTAATTACCATGATTATTAGCAGACTCTTTACCCTTTGGATTGTTCTGATTATTTGGTGAATTATTCTTATTCCCTTGGAAAGTCTTGTTAAGAAAGTTTCTAGCCTTATTATTTTTAGAATTCTGATTGGGAACAAACTCTTTCTTCTTTTGATCATAATTATTATTATTCTTTTTGGCCTTCCAATTGGCCATACTCTCCTTTTGTTGGTTTTGTTCATAACAGAAATTGGCTTTCCTCATAGCTTCTTCCAGAGTTTTTGGATTGTCATATTCAATCATATCCTTTATGTGTAATGGTAAATAGCTAAGGAACCGTTGTACCTTCATTTTTTCATCTACAAGGTATGGTACATACCTAAGCAGACTTAAAAACTTGATGTTCAAATCTTTCATAGTCATTGTACCTAGTTTAAGCTCATAGAATTCTTTTGGTCTCTCTTCATAATACTGTTCAGATAAAATCTATTTTTAAAGTACTTCTTGAAGGTACTCCAATTTACGTTCTTCTCTCTTATTCCTTTCACTCTCTTTAAATCTTGCCACCATATATCAGCTTTCCCTGAGAGATTATAGATAGCCATTCTAGCCTTTAATTGGTTAGAATAGCTATAAATCTGGAAGTACTTCTTCATCCCATATAACCAGGATTCTGCTTCCTCCCCCTTCTCAGCTTCTCCATTAAATTTTATTAATTCTTGCACATGATCTAGGAACTAAGATTCAATCTCATCAAAGAATTATTAACAATTACTCATGAATTGGAAATTTTCAGGAACAAAATAAGTTTCCTCTCTGTATATTTATATAAATAATAAAGGATTACAATACCATGCATGAGCCATGGCTTAACTCAATGAAGAATTTGAATAACTAAGGGACAATTCGAATTCCCATGCATGAGTCTAGCTTAACTGACTCTTTGCCATGCAATACCACTCAGTTAACCACTTGACAAAAAACCTTAATTGACTCACCAATCCTAACTGAAGTTGGAGTGCAATAAATGACTTAATCTCAATTGAAGGAGACCAAACACATTTCATAGCAACCAACCATCAAGTGCTAGTTCTACATGACTCCAATAAACCTTGATGAGGTTAACTGAAGCTGAACTGACCATCAGAAGTTGGTGAAGGCGCCTAGTTCACTCCAGTTCATTAAATAATAATAAAATAATCAATAAATAATGATTAAATAATATATTTAATGCATGGAGGCGCCTTAACTGACTGTAACTGATTGGTTGAACTGAAAGTAACCCCCAGTTAGCAATTAGGTGCATGAATGTCACCCAGATCACCCCTGGAGTGCTCCAGTTAGCCTCCTTGACTGTAGGGAATGCTAAGTTAGCCTCCTTGACTATAGGTAGGCGTGAGGATGATTGGGATGATGGTAATTAATGCTCCACTGATGTCAATTAAACTTAGGATAGTGGTTTAACTAGGCCAATTTGACTGAAAGAGTGTGTATGATGGTAAATGTCTCCAACAAATTTTGGCGGTTTAATCTTTATAAAATCCCCAGAAATTTCTTAATATGGTTTATATTTTCTCTTTTTAGTATAATGGTTGTCGTCACTACTATCACTAGTGGAATGAAAATTATGTTGATCACCAAATACTTCGGAAGATGAGTTGCTTTCATTTTTAGTCTATTTAATCTTTTTATATTTATGTTGGTGACTTATATCTTCTGAATCAGCTCTTTTACCCCTTCCCTCAGTTTGAAATCTTTCTGTTAGGATCTGATTCAGCTCCTCATGAGCTCTCAGAATCCTTTCATTTTCTTTTTTAACAGATTCCATTTCAGATTTTAAGTCTTTTACTGTTTGTAAAAGTTCTGAGGAATTAGTAGTTATGTATTCTTGTATAGGGTCTCTTTGTAAGTTTTCATGTTCAGTAAAGGGAGATTCCTCTTCCGCATATTCCTCCAGTCTTTCCATACCTGTTGTTAAACTCAGAAACAAATTTCTTTGTTGAATAACATTAAAAGAAAACAACATCAGCAAAATGATTTAATACATTGTTTCATATAAGCAAGTTGAGCTTCATCAAGGCCTAGTGTTTGAACCTTGTGCTCTGATACCACATGTCATAACCTCGAATTTTCAGAAAAATTTAAAATTTTTAATGTAACATAAAATGTCTAATGTCGCAGTTTGATAACTACTAGCGGCTAGCAGAAAAATGAAATAGTTAACAAAAGTAGTGATTAACTTCAACACATAAAAATCAATACCCTTTTATTTTTGATATGTTAAGTATATGTCCTGCATTCAGTTATTTCTAGCTGTACTGATGATTTGCTTTTGTCAAGTAGGTGAGAATCTATGTTCTAAACTGGGGTTTACTTAGCAATTGCTAACTCAGTTGGATTTCTGATTCTTATAGGTTAAGCAGGTAAATTTTTGAACAAGTAGGAGTTTATTATTGCGTTAAATCCAGATGTACTTCTTTAGCATTTATAAAATGCTAGAGTATAATTTGATTAATAGAGTTCAATGCTACCATGAGGTAAAGTAAATTTATTTGTGGTTTTTGCATCTATGACAGTATTTTAAGTTTACTAGTAAAGACCAATATCCTTGACATACTAATGTCTTTCACCAGCATCATTTTTCTTAAGAATTCGTCTTTAAAGTTATAAGCCAAGTTACTCACAAATTTTACTGATGAGCATAGAGCTCTTAATTTAATATAAAGACACTTTTACTAAAGCAAGTATTTACTGCTATTGCTATGTCTAGTATCTAAAATGTTCCTTTATAAGCATGAATATAAATCTAATGCCTTCAAATAAAAAGCTTACAATAGATTACTTAGCTCTACATTTAATTCTGCTCTAGTAGAGAAGAATTATCAGCTTATTATTGTATATCGTTATAAATGTTCACTTGCACAATAGTCATCAAGTTATAATTCCGATCTTCCAAGTTTCATCATGACACAAGTATTGTAGAAAAATTCACATTACCATATCACTTAATAATATTACTAAGTGAATTTACCTTTAACCCTGGATAGTCTTACTATCTTTTATTTACCAAGTCTAATCTAAGCATTGATTTGATTTATTAAGAAATTGGTTCTTTATGGAAACCAAAATATCACTAACTTCCAAGAAGTCTCCCATCTATGACACTGTCTACTTTATGAAAATGTAAGAGTTATGCTTGTGTAGAAAATACTACCTAACTTTTATTTACAAGAAGTAGAACCTAAGATATTAACCTTACCAACTTTGATTTTGCATAACACTAATGTAAACATAGCATTACTCCTTTATAATAAGGTTTGTGTGAAGAATCATTAGGAGTACTATTGACTATAAGTCAAAGGCATAAATTTCAATACTAATCTCCGGTTATATTCGTTTACCAATTATTGAACTTAGCATTATTCAATGCAAAAGATAATAAGTTATAAATATGTTTTCACAATAGATTGATTGTAGTGTTATCGAAAAACACATACTAAGAATTGACTTTATACCAAATATATTGTTGGCTATATATAATATATGATTGTACCGAAGGGTTGATTTCAATGTTATTCGACATAACAATGATATGATACCAAACCTTATAATTAGTGATAAAACAATACATAATTGGCAATAATATTGTTTCATCCAACAGTGCAGGATAACTATATGGTTCGACCTACTACTGACCAAAAATTTCAGTGGGCACGTGGAGAAGCCTCCACCATGCAATGGTCGATTTAAAAACTTGCAATGTAACCCTATCTTCTTCATTCTTCTTCGAGGGTTTGGCTCTACACTGTCTGGTTTCTTTGCGGCCGTGAGAGGCTCGCTTGTTCATGTTTTACAACTCCATTTTGGGTGTAGTGAAGTGCTACAACTCTTGTATAAGAGTTGAGTGATAACATAGTTCGTATCCTGGTTTATTTATGCAATCATTGTATCATTGTGAGAGTGGTTTTACTCTGTCAGTAGTTTAGAGTTTTGGGTCATAGTGTTACCCTTGCCATAGTTTTAACCTACTCCATCATCGGTGTGGTTTGGAATGTGAACCCTGCTGCCTCTATCAAAGGTTAGCACGAGGGTTTGTTTCTTCAAGGTACTATGTCGTGCTGGTTTGGTTTCCTCCTTGGCTCCATATTTCTTTGCTTACAGGTAAAGGTTTTACCCTGCTATTATTTTAAAATTCAAGTTACAGTTTTAGTACTATAAAATACAGCATCTAACTAAGCACTCGGTCTCGCTTGCAGGTTACAGTTCGTCTTCAGGCTTGGAATAAACCTCTCCAATGCTGGTTGACTTCATGGTTAAAATGGGTAAGCCCCGATTTAACGTTGCATCTTCCTATTTGCAATGGTTAAAGGAAAAGGGTTATAGTTGGAAAGGAAGCATGGCTTCGGTTCCTCCATTCTTTAGATGCTTAGTTTCAGTTATTACTTAGTTTTGATGTTAAAACCCTTACATGTTGTTGGGTAGCTCCGGCTCATAAGCCGTGACTTGTACTTAGCTTTTGTTGACTTGTAAAAAGGATTACAGCCGTATGGCTTGGTAATATCATACTCTAGTTTATAAAATAAAAGGGGTTTCTCCTGTACTTATAGTTTTAAGTGAATCCTATTTCGATTACTCTGTTTATTATAATTCAACTTGTAACTCATATTACTGTAAAAAAAATATGTTTTTCTTCTTCACTGTCAATGATATAAATTTACTTTTAAAGATATCTCTTGTAAGTAAATGATGTTATTGTGAAGACTGTGGATCATTCGTAAAGTAAATTTTATAAATTTATAATTATCGGTTCAAGATAGAATAGCTAGGGTTTACTGGAAGAGAACCCTTGTATAGATGTATTCTTAAATTAATTATTAATTGAGCACTGGTTTTTGTTTGCTTCTATTTCGTTATTATAGGAGTATTGATGTTATTTAACTTGTTTATGAAGTATTTTAAAAAATAAAAGAGTCTATAAATATATTATAAGTTTTTGAGATAAGACTGTAATCAGTCTAATGCATAACTTAAAGTCTTCTAGTTTAATTTGTTTACTCAGTTATCAATGTATATGTTTAAAAACTTTTATAAATTAATTTATAAAAAGATAAAAGAAAATCTAGGGTTTCGACCCTCAGGTTTATCTTGCATAGGTTATAAGCCTGTCTCGTAAATAGAATTGTTTTCTGAATAAGTAATTTCTTAGTTTTATTCTATTTAATGTTTACATTTACATTTGTATTTGTTTATATTCTGTAACTTAGAAATTATTTAGGGCTCTGTAAATATTAGAACAATAACTCTGTAACTCTGTTTACTTTTCATAAATAGATGGTTTGTAAACATAACCCTATTCTGGTTTATACTAAGTAATAGTTTAATATTTTTGTTAATAGATTTAAAATATAAACTGTGTGGTTAATAACTTGTTTATATACTTAGATGTTATCTTCTATAAGATTTTATTTTATCGGTATACTATTACTGTAACTCTAATGTAGTTTATTGTTTCTTTTTCTGCATTTTTATGTAGTTATACTAAGTAAAAACAGTAAACATAAATCAATCATAATACTGTTTTCCTTCATAATATTTTAAACATTGAAATAAATTTACTCTGCTATTTACAGATACACAATCCTACCTACTAATTTCATTCTCTTATCTACTTAAAGAATTATATCTGTGCTAGAGTATGACCTGGTTTCCAGGTGTGGATAAACACAGTCTAGAAATTTATTTTCATTCTAACACATTATTCTCTAAATCAATTTCATTTCTTCAACAATCTAATAAAATACTAATTCTAACCTTTCACAAACTAAATTTTTAACATTTATATAGCAGTCAACTAAGCTTTATTTAACTAACACAGTAAAATAAAATAACATAGAACCTATTGAGGACAGATGACAACAGCTTTAGGAGGTCGTTCCTCCCTACCAATCTCCTGAAGAGCGCTCAAACAATGCTTCCTCAGGACCCCCAATCCTGTTCCTGGTCTTCTTGGCTAAGAACTGGTGGAGAATGCAAACAGTAGAACTCTCTGTCAACTGACTAGTTCAATATCTCACTAAAACACTCTGCTCTTAGCAGTATGATCTTCAACTTAAAATATGCAACTAGATCAATCAGTAGTTATCCCCTCAAACACTTCCCAGATTTCCCTTCCATTGAATTTCTCTGAAGTATATTCATTCAACCTGAATGATCACTTCTCTAGAATGAGCAGCCTCAACTCTCTTCAATGGGAATTTTTATAAAGATTGCCTAGGTATTTTGGGTCAGTTGTCATTAATTGAGCCACATGCTCTGATTCCACTTTCTTGAGGAATCATGACCACAAATGTAGGGAGGTTGCCACTTGCAACAGTTGGAAGTGGTTTGAGGATGCTGCCACATGTCAGTTTTCTCTCCACCCAGTCTCCTCCACCAATTTGACCAGTAAAGACTCTTTTAATAGCTCTCCTAAGCTGTTGTCTCCTCCTTTATTTATTTATAATAAAATATTCATAATTCACATTAAATATCCTTGACCCCACTGGGTCATCAATTACAACTTACCATAAAATTTAACATATTGTTCCTCGAATAATATAAAATTGTTTTTTGCAAAATTGGGGCATGTGACAATACTGGTGCACTGGTGAGAAGATTCTTCAACTGCTAGAAGCTTTCTTCACACCTTGAGGTCTATTCAAACTTTATCCCCTTATTTTGCAAAGAAGTGATGGCTTGTGCAACCTTGTCGAATCCTTCAATGAATCTCATTTAGTATCCTGCAAGTCCCATAAAAGATCTCACATCTGTCACATTTCTTGGAGTAGGACAATTCATAATGGCTTCAATCTTGTCAGGGTCCATAGATGTACCCTCTTCTGAGATAATGTGACCCAAATACTTAACTCTATCTCTAAAGAAGTCACACTTGCTCAGCTTTGCATATAGATGATGCTCCCTGAGCAATTGAAATGTCAATCTCAAATTATCTTCATGTTCTTCCTCATTCTTGGAATAAAAAAGAATGTCATGAAGGAAAACAAGAACAAACTTATCCAAATACCTGCTGAAGACACTGTTCATAAGGCACATAAATGTAGCTGGTGCATTTGTGAGACAAAATGGTACCACTACAAACTCATAATGCCCATACTTTGTTCTAAAGGATGTCTTATGAATGTATTCATCCTTGATTCTTACCTGATGGTAACCAGACCTCAAGTCAATCTTGGAAAATACCTTTTCTACTCTCATTTGATCAAAGAGATCAACAATCCTAGGAAAAGGGTATTTATTCTTCACAGTGACTTTGTTCAGCTATCTGTAATCAATACACAACCTGAGTGTACCATCTTTCTTCTTTAGAAATAGAATTGGTGCCCCCCAAGGAGACACACTGGGTCTGATATACTTCTTCTCTAACAAATCTTACAGCTGCATCTTCAGCTCTAACATTTATGGCGTGCTCATTCTGTAGGGTGTCTTGGACATTGATGTTGCTCTCAGCACAAGTTCAATTGTGAAATCAATGTCCCTCTTTGGAGGAAGCCCTAGAATCTCATTAGGAAACACATCCCTGAATTCCTGCAACACATGAAAGTCCTCTAACCTAGGATTTTCACTCTCTTTTGCCTCCAAAATATGAGCTACATACAACTGGAAACCTTTCCTACAAAACTTATTCAACTACATTGCTGAAACCTGCCTCACATAAATCGCTGTTGGAATGCCTTTCACACTCATTGGGTTGCCTTCTTCATCCAGACGCTCAAAAGCCTAGTCATAACAGTTAAGCTTTACTTTGTGAGCTTCTAACCAGTCCATTCCAATGAGAACATCATAGGAACCAAGCGATAGAACATTCAGGTCTACACAAGTGACCAATCCATTCATACTCAATGGACATTTCTCTATCACTTCACTAACCTTTCTCTTAGTTCCAGTGGCTAACTGAACAAACCAATATTTGTTATGCTTTACTTTCTTAAAGGCACAAATCTCCACTACTCCAGGAGTAATGTAAATGGGAGTAGAACCAGGTTCAATCAAGATAGAATTAGATTGATCAACAATCTTACCTCGAACTTCAACCACAGTGGACTGGTGGTCTTCCTGGCGGTCCTCTAGTGCTGCATAAATCCCAGGGACAACCCTTACTACTTGACCCACTATTTATGCTTCTTGCATGTTGTAAGCTGGACTTGCACTCTCATTCTCGAGTGGACAATTTCTTCGCATGTGGGGTCCTCCACATCTCCAACATTAGAAAGGTTCTTTGTTCTACTGTGGATCTCTTGGTTTCTCTCCCATCACTCTGGTTGGCTGCTTCTTATCTTGTGATGGTTGCTTCTGTTGATTCCTAAAGCTAGAAGGTTTGGAACCTTTCTTCCTTTGGTCAAACTTCTCATTCTTCTTGTCCTTCCATGTCTTATGGTAATCAAGTTTCCCCTTGCTTTGCTCATAGAAATAATTATCCTTCCTAATCACTTCTTCAAGAGTTCTAGGCTCATAAAACTCAATTATGTCTTTGTAAGACTAAGGAAATCCACTTAGGAAACAATGAATTTTCACTCTTTCATCCTTGATGTACCTAACATGCCTTAACAATTCCAAGAACTTATTCGCATACTCTTCTATGGTCTACTGTCCCAATCTCAGCTCATGGAATTCTTTGATCTTGTCATCATAGTACCTGTCAGAGAGGTATTTCCGCTTGAAATACTTCTAGAACTGTTTCCACTTAAGTCTCCTTTCACTAATCTTCCTTACTTGCTTGAGGTGCTCCCACCAAATGGATGCCCTTCCATTAAGATTGAATATGGAAACCCTTGCCTTCATGTTTCCCAAATAATCTTGAAATTGGAAGTAATTCTTTATTTTAAGAATCCAAGCTTCAGCCTCTTGTCCAATCTTTACCTCACCATTAAACGTAGGATGTTTAGCCTTCTTAAATTCATCCCGAGTGCGATCCCTATGGGGCCTCTTTCTCTTTCCCCTATGAGAATAAGATCTTGAATCCCCACTTGATTCTTCTAAGTGAGATGACTTACTAGAAGTCTTTCTTCTTCTTCTGGTATTGCTCTTACTTCCTTCAGGTTTCTTTGTACCCTGCCCAGAATCTATCTTTCTTTGCAAGTCTGTCAAACTCTACAACATAGCAGCATTCAACTTATGCTGCCGCTTCCTGGGATTTAATCAAGCTTCTCATGGCGGCTGCAATATCTGGCAGTGTCTCTTGGAATATCCTTCCATTAGACTCTATGTCATCATTTACAACTTGGACATTTTCCCCATGGCATCTCGCGCACGCTCGTAGGAATTTCAAGCATCATATCCGTCGTGGGTTTTCATGGCTGAACCACCACTTACTTTTCCAAAATGTCCTATGACTTTGCAAAAAGTGTTACCAACACCATTTGTCAGATACACAATAATTCAAAATCAAAACCATTTACTTGCTGTCACTTGGCCTATCTAGGCCCAATGTTGTAACCGACAGCCCCTAATACCACAATGTAGGGTGCTCTTGACTAGTTTCTGGTCCATCCAGGCCCAATGCTGTAACCAACAACTTTGATACCATGATTTCACGTACCCATACCCCATTATCATGCGAAATTAAAATTTTCATCAAGAACCTTCACTGTTCATCGAAAACAGGGCATGGACGTGAACCACATCTCAACATGTCCATCGGTGTCATGCTCACTCTCGTATTCCATGGATCAATCCAATGATTTGAAAGGAAGAATATCAGAGGAGATCGAATGGTGGAGAGAAAGTGCGACAAAAATCAATGATCATAGGTGATCCCGCAAATAGAACTAAATCGATGGATCAGAAATCACCCGCAAAAATCAACTGTGCAGAAAGACCAAGTTGTGGGGTCGAAAGTTACAAAAATATTGCAATAACACTTTCCGCAACCTGCATCCTGCATCCCACATCGAAAACAGATCAACGAAGGAGAATCGTCCCGCGAAGATCGACGGTGCGGAAAACTTAACCTTGCGGGATTGGAAATATAGAAATCACAACACTGTGATCCCGCATCTCGTATCCCGCAAGTTGCAGAACGAAAGTTACGGAAGGAAAATCTGTGTAACGGCATTCCACATCCTGCATCCCGCAAAGTGCGCAAATGGGGATTTCTAGTAGAAAACCAACTTTTCAGCTGAATTCTTGGATCGATCTGATCATCCAGGCCATTACCAAACTGGCCAATCTACCCTGCAACTTAGTAAATTACATTGAAGGAAAAACATACATAGATGCCTATAATTGCAGTTATTCAGGGAACAATGCATAACCCAACATAGCAACATGTTCATCACATTCCATCAAGCAATACAATGCAAGAATTACAGTTACAGAGAATTATGTGAAAAAGAACACTTATCTTGAAGAAAGTTTGTCCCACAACCAACTATGTCGCTGCAACGTTCCAGCCAACCATAGGCCAGTGTGCTCCTTAATCTCTCAGCAACACTGCCACCCCCGAGTTGGGCATGATTTCCTACATGGATAAGGGAACATTAGCATACTCATACATAGCCAAGGATGCAATCAAACTCAGCCAAGCCAACACATTGGGTTTCACAGTCTGTAAGGGAAAACATCCCACAGATGGATTTCACAGGACACTCAACCAATCGATCTCACAGTTGGGTTTCACAGACTATTCACATTCAATCCAACTTACACCTTATAGACTAGTCAAGCCAACATATGTGTTTAACAGACTGTACGTAGTCAAGTCATCTCACTGTTGGGTTTATCAAGCTACCTAGCCAAGCCAACATTCATAGTTGGGTTCAACAGACTTTCCATCCAAAGGTTACTCACAAGGTCATGTGCAACAGACACAGCCAAACCAACATATGGGTTTAATAGGCTACTATCCAAGCCATCTTTCTAGTTGGGTTTATCAAGATTCTAAGGAAATGGGCAGGAAGAACTAAAAAAGATAGTGAGCTCATCTACAAATCTAAGGACACCTTCACAATATCTATCTGTCCTGGACCCCATCTGCCTACACACCCAACACAAGGAAGTTTCCCTTTCTCTTCTCCATAGTCCCTTAGGCTACACCTTCCCTTCCAGTTCTCTTCAATATGTGCATGGCAGGTTCACCAGCCACTATTATCTTACTGTGAAGTTCCACACCAGGTTTATTAAGTGCATTCTACGTCTCTCCCATTCCTAAGTCTCGCACACAGTCATACCCGAACCAGGGTTCATAACACAACAACCACAGGGAGACTCTACATCACAGGATTACTCTGAACACGAGTACTCGGGTCTCATATGCTCTGTAGTTTAGGATAATACTGCAACACATAAAATACCACAATGTCAAGGAAAACCACACTCACAGAATGCGAAGGATACATACACAGAAGCTCTATTGTTCTCTCACCTCCACAAGACGACTGGGGAGTGAAGGTGATGAATCAATGATCAAATGAATCTCCCCTTGAATTCCCCCAATCCTGAACGTCCCACGGCTCTCAAAACATGAGAGTAGGAAAACCAGGCATGAATGCATGGGTCAAAAAGACATACAGTTCTGGTGTTTTTTCGTCCCTGTAAGTAAAACATGACACTCTAGAACTGGGTGCTCTGCCCCATTCGAAGTTTCCCATACTCTTCCCCTTCCAAGCAATAACTACCTCAACCACTTTCTGGCAGAATGAATGGTTAGGAAGAAAAGAAAAGAAAGAGGGTATTTGATAGTTCTGATGGGTTCTCCCCATGACACATGGCTTTTCCCAAAACAAGTTCAAGGTTAACATTCCCACCCCCTTATCCTTAGGAAAATCATGCCCCCGTCTCATTATTCGTTGCATTGACATAGCTGGCTATGGATTTTTCATTAATTTGCATATTTACATGATGTTTAAAAACGTGCTTGACTTAGCACAGAAACCATAGGCATCAACCATGATCGCCTATATCCGAGCATCAATCAATGACAGGGCCTTGGCCTTGAGCTCCTCGTCACGATTTCATATAATATTTACATCACATACATTAATGCAACAAGGTCAAAAATGGGGTGTTACAGCCCTACATACACCCACATTAGATCTCAATTCCATAATATTTGTTGCAATACCGATCTTTATAGCCTTTTAACTTGTCAAAATTATAGTGATATCGAGACGCTTCTCTCCAATCTCTTTGAGCATAGAAATACAATTTTAAAACAAACTAAATAATCTGTTTCTTTAGGTCCGATAGACCAAATTTTGGCCTTAGGAGACGTTAACCATCATCATCATCATCATCATCATCATTATATATTATCTTATTATTTTTAAGCTAAAATTTAAAGTTATATTATTTTAGACTTTATTATTATTTTTTAAAGTTAAATTCCATAGTTATATTGTTATTTTCTTAATAGCTAAATTCCCAAAAAATATATTGTTATTGATTAGTATTTTTATTAAATTTTAGTAGTTAAAATTCAACTTAATTCATGTTAAATTTTAGTTGACAATTATAAATTAATTAAACAATTAAAAAATGAAAAAAAAATACTTCCGTATTAATTATGAAATCTTACTAGAAAATTTACAACATTTTTTTTCAATAATGAAAAACCAACTTGTTGTAGCTCCAACTTTTTCCCAGAAAAATTTTATTTTTAGGGTCCCCCTTTTATTTTCTAGTATCTAGACAGCCTAGGAATGTTTTATTCCTACCAAAGTTTTCCCAGGGCTCAGGTGTTTTTTGAAAAACTTAGTTTTTTTGCATTTCCATATCGGATGTCTAGTTGACTAGTCTTCCGATACAGCGGAGGCATAGTCCACTATCTATCCAATGTGTTTATCGGAAGCCTTCTCAGGTCTAAGCCATTGTATCAGGAGTGAGTTTATCTAGGCTCTCGGTTATAGTCTTTCGAGGTTCCAACATCTTAGTATAAAGTGGATCCGATGGATCAGATGTCCCTTCAACTATTGTTTTTCGATGGCCGGTGAAGTTGGTATTTTCGTCGGCGGTTAGCTGTTTCGGAATGAGCCGAGAGTTTTAGTTTGGCCACCACCTGACGTTGTAGAGGGTTAGATTCGAGTCAATCCAAAGCTTCATGATTTCCCCGCCGATACTGAATAGTTTAGTCGTCATGACTTCCGATGTGTTTTCCCATGCGATTACCGGGTTGGTAGAGACGTTCCTGTCCGATGTTGCGGATGTCTTCAGGACTATGTTTCCAATGTGTGGTTAACATTTTTTCTCGCTAAGTGTTTTGTACCCGGTCGAGGTTTATAACACCACTTTGAGCCCGTGACTTGTCATTTTCATGGTGGTAGCCATCAGACTCGATAGCATGCAGCTGTCAGGTTTTGATATGTTCTCCTCCACGCTCGTGGAAGTTTTCTCCTGTCCAGGTCACCTGCATCTCCATTTCCAGGTAGGATCCGCTCTTGATTTTGTTTGATACATGGTTTTTTGTTGATGATTTTAAATCACTAGGGTGGATAAGGTTAGGTTCTCCGTGGTAGGGTGAAGGTTTTGAGTCTTTCTGGTTTTTCCTACGGTGAACTCCTTTTATTTGGGATGTAGCTTGCTCGTCTGTGAGCATTTTCATTTTCGGTCGGTTAGGTTTTTTCGTATTTGCCACTGTGCAGCCATGAATACGTTTGTGGCAGTTTCGTTTGTTGGGAATATTAGGGAACAGTGCAGACAATCATTTCGCTATCTACACCTCGCTATCCATCATGACCTCATTTTAAAGCTTAATCCGCTCAGCCATGTCTCCTTTGTCGAAAAGTTTCCATGGGACCGAGGAGGACCACCAATTTGATAGGGGTTTAGGGTTTTGTGTTGAAGCAGATAGCAGTGGCGTGATCTTTTGCCTCAGGAGAGATACACATATATATTTTAGGGCATTGGGAGAGCTTAGGGTTTTTGAGCTAGAAGAGTTTTAACAGGTTTGGGGGGCAGAGAGGGATGAGCTTAGGTTATCAATTGAAGAATTGGATAAGAAAAAGGGCAGAATGGAAGGTAAAGTGACAGAATTGGAAGATCAGAAGACCACTGCAGAAGGGATGGCTAAGCTATATGCGACTCAGATAGCAGCATTGGAGGAACAAAAGAATTCACTTGCAGCTTCACTAAAGTCAGCTATGGAATAGAAGGTTGATATTAAACCTTTAAAGAAGCATGCCCTTACGCTCTGAAAGAAGATGCATCAAATGCAACTGCAGATGGTGGAAGAAAGATTTAAAGTTCAATAGATAGACATCAGATTAGAAGAAATTGTAAACACATCCTCTTATTTTTTGGATAGGACACAGGATATCCTAGAGACTCTGTAGGGAAGGATGACATGGGTAGAAACGAACAAGGAATCTCCCGTAGATACACCTATCAAATACTTGGAAATGATAAAGCTGGACTACGAACTGATTGAGTTTGCTAGCAACGTAGCAGAAGAACTCAAAAAGACAGTGAAGAAAACAAAGAATGCCTGTGTTGAATTCTGTAGGAGAGTGCTCCTAACCTATAATCGATGTCAAACCTCGGCTGAAAAAAGATTAGAAGTGCTGCCATATCATGAAATGTTTTTGAAACAATTACAAGAGAGATGCAACGAATATGAACAGGCCATTCAGCAAGTAAAGGAGTTAGATGAAAATATACTTAAGACTGAAATAGCACATGCAGCTGTGAGTATCCACTTGCTGGAAGACCAACTGCGCTTCATTCCTGCCAGGATAGTGCTTGTAAAGGCCCAGGCTGTTCAGCACGAAATTACTGTCAAATTTCTCGAAACTTCAAGTTTTGAGAATATAGCAGCATAGGCAAATGTGTGGAGAAAGTTTATGAACGAGCAGGATGGACCCTCTTAGTTTGACTATTTATCACTTTGATAAATAATGTAATGTATTGTATTTATCTTTTTGTTCATAACCGAAAAGACAAAATTGTATGGGAAAGGTTGGGGAAGCCCAAAAGACAACAAGGGCAGCCCAAGAGTTTTTTCTTTTTGTATAAATATAGGCAAGCTTGATGTATCAAAGGACCTTTTATCAGACTATCTTTGTGCAAGTTTATTGTAAGAATAACTATTTCATCTTATAATAAAGAGTTAATATGTTTCT
Organism: Pseudotsuga menziesii; assembly: GCA_001517045.1. Lineage (NCBI taxonomy): Eukaryota > Viridiplantae > Streptophyta > Pinopsida > Pinales > Pinaceae > Pseudotsuga > Pseudotsuga menziesii. Next base: position 103,549 of record LPNX010655657.1, on the reverse strand, counting down.
TGGGCTGGAGAAAGCATTGTGGGGTTTCAAATGCTTGACATGGACTTGTTGGATGTGAACTATTTCTGTTTCAGCTTGTTTTCATGAACTGTGAGATCATTCTAACTTATGAACTCTTTCATCTGATGAATGTGCTCCTGTTTATTTCTGTGAAATTTCCACAAATCGTATTTGAGTAATGAATGTTTTAATTAACAATTATCTATCTCTTTGTTTATCTGTCTATTGATATGCATGTATTCATAACTATTAACAGCTATCTGTAGTGTTCTTTATGCATGTTACCCAATACATTACTCGGCATTAATTACAGTATTGCTCCCTAGGGATAGGTTTGTGAGTCCTAGTTAGTTTTTCTTTGTTTATGATTTAGAAGCGAGAGAGATAAGACGAGAGGTAAGAACCTGCGCATCACATTGTGACACTCCTCATTATCTCTATTGATTTCATTTAGTTAGGCACTTGCATATATCATACTGTTACAACAATAAATTAGTAAATAAATAGGTTATAACAATTAGTAATATTAATTAATTATTAAATATAGTTATGAAGAGAAATGAATCTTCAATATTTGATGGCCAAGCCATATTTATGGCGGCCATATCCATTGTAAGCATCATCCATTAATTATTATTACATTTATACATTATTATTTGAAGATGGAACATCTTCCTCCCTACGCTTGGATACATGCTGGCTTTACCTAGATACGAGATAGCACACTACACCAAATACAATTGTACCAAATGGCATCATAGCGAATTCACTCCTTTGTCCTGATCTTAGATTCGGCTCATCCTCTCTCTCTCATCCCCACACTATTGTTTCCACCACTCTCATATGCCCTCCCTTACTATGCGCTCCTCTACCTGCTCCAACAAGTTCCTGTGCCATCTCTCCTCATCTTTGCTGCTCCACTCCCCATCGCTGCTCCAATCCACTCCCCTCTCTCCCCAACTCCCCAATGCTACTCCATCTCCGCTCCTCACTCTTCCATGCACCATTCTCCACACAACACCTTCTACCTACTTATGCATCACTTCCCAACCAGCCCCGTGCACCCTGCCTCCCAGGAGCCTTCGCTCCTCCAACCGCCCCTCCACCTCCATTCCATACACCCTTCTCCTTCACTCATATGAAAACCATCCACAACCTATGTGTTCTCTCCACCTACGTGTCCTCTTCCTTGTTGCCATCCTCCCGCTGCTTCCCACCTTTGTTACCTTCCCTCCACGCTCCCCCAACTCCTTGTGCTCCTACATCTGCTTGTGATCTGCCAATGCCACCATTTCCCGCATCCACTCCACAATCTGCCCATCGTTGCGCACTCCACCACCATCCACCACCACTTCTGCCTTCACGCCCATCCACTGTCCTCCACCCTCTTGCTGAGCTTCTTCACAGTCCTTCACGCTCCCTTTCCACATGCCTCCATTCCTTTCGCGCACCCTTCGCTCCATTAATCCTACCCCACGTGCAAACCCTCACTTCCCATACTCGGCCTTGCCCTCCAGTTCTCCCTTCTCGGCACTGCACTCATCTCGGTGCTGGTATCCACTTCTTCCTACTCTCTCCAATTCTGCATGCAACGCAGTCGATTTTAACAAAGTTAAATTCATATATATATATTATTAAAATACTAATTATTATTTAAAATCCTAAAACCTTAATAATTATTATTTAATAATTGTTTTACAATTATTAATTTAAAAGAAATTTATTATTATTATTAAATACCTTCTAATTTTGGAAGTCAAAAAGTTTTTTCTACAACATTCATGGCATATTATAGTGTCGAATTCATAAATCGTCTTGACAAACTCCTTAAGGATATAGATCAAATAAAAAAATCTATTGGCGAAACGTTAAAAGAAAATGAATATGGCTATGAAAATCACGTAGAACAAACCACCCAAGCTAATGTAAGAGATGAAGAAACAATAGACTATTATGTCATTTCCAATGAGAGTAATGGCATCAATCAAGATATTGTGCAAGACAAAGATATAACATACCCTAGTAATGAAGAAAATGACAACGAAATATTTGACAAGGAGAAAAATGATCCTAACGAAGATGGTGATAAGAGACAAGATGTTACTAACAATAATGATGATCAATGCATTGACAATAATATCACAATAATAAATGCATGAAGGACATATGGAATCAAAAGGACTTATATAATGAACATCAAGGAAAACAACTATAATATCTATCAGACACAAGATACTACTGATGTTCTTATGAGCATTATACGCACAAAGAGCCCATTCAAGGGAACTGACACAAAATTTGTTGGGAATAACAACATGAAAATAGTTAAGGTCTTCATGTATATCGAGTATGTTCAAGTAACGAAAAACATTATTAAAACAAGCAATCACACAAGTGGAAAAAATGTAAACAAAACTTCACCAAGTTCATACTTAATGCAAATTCCAAGACAAAATAATCAATATCAAGCAATGGTCATAATCAAAATTGCATCTCTCAAGTCATCAGTGCGACATAGAGCCAGAATAAAAGATGGCTTGAGAAAACTCAGCTTTGAGGACAAAGCTTTCCCAAGGGGTAGGAAATGTTACAACAATAAATTAGTAAATAAATAGGTTATAACAATTAGTAATATTAATTAATTATTAAATATAGTTATAAAGAGAAATGAGTCTTCAATATTTGATGGCCAAGAAATATTTATGGTGGCCATATCCATTGTAAGAATCATCCATTAATTATCATTACATTTATACATTATTATTTGAAGATGGAACATCTTCCTCCCTAGGCTTGGATACAGGCTGGCTTTACCCAGATACAGGATAACACACTATACCGAATATGGTTGTACCAAATACATAAATATAAAACTAAAAGATACACTTAAACGGTGGATCGAGCTGCAACTGGTAAAATAATCTTTAATCGTTACTTGACCTACGGTAGCCGAACCATAAAGGGGACGGATTCTCCATACCAAACAATAACGAGCTAATTGGGAACGTTTATTGGGGAGAATCCCTGTTGTTGTTACCTGCGATTTTCCACTCCTCAATAGTTTTTGGTGCTAGAAGGATGGCCACCAATGCATGGCTGGCCGAGCAAGTCCGCTTTCTCGAAATTACTCCATCAGCGACAGTTCTGAAATCAGTTTGCCTCAGAAACCCACTCCTGAAGAAAAGGGAAAGGGGTATCTCTATCCCATTGATAACAAAGTGGTTGATGATTTAAGGAGGATTACCAGGGCATATGCAAAAAATATTGGAGGATTACCTATTATCTATGTCCTACCTAGAAGAGAGTATCAAAAGAAGGACCATCCTCAATTGGAAGACTTAGTGTTGGTAGAAGATCTTGAAGAATTGGTAGAACTATCCTTACAAGAAGTTGACCAACCTTCGGATCAATTGGGACCAGATTCCGCTCACTGTTCACCTTTTCAAACCCCTGTTCAGTCTCCACCTCATACTCCTCTCAAAATCATGGCAAATGTGAATGCAAATAAGCCACCTCCATAGCCTGCTTGGAGAGCTAGATCTCCTTTAAAAATGACACCTCCATTGCATGATATGCCTCAGATTTTTGACAAAAGTTTACCCAATTTTGAACCTAGTGAAGGAATTATTGTGGATGATCACTTACGGAGTTTTTATTTGGATTTAGAAGGTCTACAAGCAACAAAACATGAAGATGTGGTTTGCAGATTATTACCACATACCCTGAAAGGGAAAGAAGCTTCATGGTACTTTTCCCTACTAGAAAACTCAATCACAAATTGGAATATTTTTAAGATACTGTTTAGAAACAAATACAAAATCTAGAAAACTCATGCAACTTTAATGAAAGGATTGATTTCCTTAAAGAAAGAAAGAAAAAAGAGAGTACATAATTTTACTCAGAGGTTTGCTGCATACTTGAATAACTTCAGTGCAGCTTATAAACCATCAGAGCATGCTTTGATTAAGTATTATACCTCATCCCTCGGGCCTGATCTAGCCATGTTTTCCAAGAGATCAGTCCGTCCCACTTTGGTAGATACTTATGAAGAAGCTGAGAAGGTAGAGGCAGAATTGGAGAGTATAGAGCACTATCCTACGTATATAGATGAAAGAACTTATGGAAACAAAAATCCATTATTATTAACTAAACCTAAGGATGAACGATCACATGAGTTAGATGGGATGGTAAAGATGGTGCAGAAGTTATCAAACTGGGTGATTGATTTAGAAAAAGAAAAGGAGGCTCATAAAGAATACAAGCATTATTATAAAAAAAGAGAAGACAACAATCAACCTAAACCTCCTCCACATAGCCCTTCAACAATGAATTTGACTGATGTAGGAATGGATAATTTTTGCACTTTCCATCAACAACCTCATTCTGAAAAAAATTGCCCACAGTGGATTAATTCTATGACATTAGTAATGAATGAATTATTGGATTCCAAGCTGACAGAAATTGAGGAAGAGAAAGGGAAAGATCATGAACCTACAGAAACACAAGAGGAAGACACCTTGGTTGTATGTGACTGTGGATCTATGTTCAACTTAGAAGATGAAGATTTCCTTGATAAAGAAGAAACATCAGAGACAAATGTCACAACAAGGAGTCAGAATCCATTAAAACAAGATAACTTGTTACTTCCAAAGATCAAGAAACTCCAAGAGAACATGAAGAAAATGAAGAGTAATACTTCAAATGTTAACATACATGAGTTTGTTATTTCAAACCAAAACCCTAAGAAAGTCAATATGCCTATAAATCCTACTGAAAATGTCAAGAAGAATCGAGATGAACATGAGATGGGATATGACATTGTGGAAGACATTAAAAAGGCTAAAGAAAATATTTCATTGTTTGAAATGTACAATCTACCTCAGCAAAAAGAAAATCTTTTGAAATCACTTGAGACACCCGAGAAGGAGCCGCCCATTGACAAGCAACCTGAGGAAGAGATTTGTGAGGCAAGCTTAGGAGAAAAATCTAAGTATAAAACTCCAGCATTTCTTCTAACTTTTGATATTTTAAACTATAATGTGCATAATTGTTTAGTAGACTCAGGAGCATCAGTCAATATCATGCCACTCTCAGTTTGCAAGCAAATAAATGGTCAACCTAAACCAACTACTGGCCAAGTCCTTCAATTAGACAGAACAATAGTCAAAGTAATAGGATAAATGGAAGATGTTCAGATCCATTTATCCATAGATGAGAGGGTATGTCAGTACATAGACATTGTCGTAGGAGATATCCCGGATGCTTATGGTCTAGTTTTGAGCCGGGATTGGTCAACGAGGTTAGAAGGATATTTTGCATCGGATTGGTCACATTTGTGGTTTCCTTTTAAAGGATGTCAAAATCAGATTAAGGTGTTAAGAGAGCCTCAAATGAAGTATAACGTGATTCAGTTAGAAGGAAAAAATGAACCAGAAAAATCTGTGTTTGGAAACTATTTCATTGAAATGGAACCGGGAAATTACCAAGCTGAAGAAGCTAGCAGTATATCTGATATCCAGCCCAATCTCCTTCAGTTTTCACGGGTTGATGAGTTTGATTGTAACATAGTAGATTTAGTTTCATATGTACTTAGCAATTCAAATTCAGTAGGAGTTGAAAGTTTTTGGATTCTTTATTTCGATGGTTCTAAAACATTGGAAGGATCGGGAGCTGGTTGTGTCCTGATTGATCCAGAAAAAAATAAACATTTTATTTCATGTAGGTTAGAATTCGAATGCACAAATAACACGCTGAATACGAAGTGCTAATTCAGGGGCTTAAAAAAGCAATAGAATTAAAATTAAAAAATATGAAAGTATATGGAGACTCTGAAATTGTTGTTAAACAAATTCGAAACAAAATTCACTGCATACCACCACATTTAAAGGCTTACCAAAATTAAGTCTGGGATTTATTGATAAATTTTTATGCATTAAATATTTCTTCAATTACTAGGGAAAAAAATGCAGCAGCTGATTTGTTAGCTACAACAGCTGCAAGGTTGGTACCTACAAATAATAGATGTTCAATTGAATTTCTTTTCAGGCCTTCTATTCTAGATAACATCACTAATATGAGGGTGTTCGATGATGATACACAAGTATTGGAATGCTTATCAAATAATGACACATTTAAAGGGGCAATAATAGATGACGAAGAACATCAAGCAGAATTAAAACATGGAAATTTCATTCCAAAAGGAGTGAGAACCTTGGAACAGATGTTTAATTTAGACAACAAGTTCAGAAAGCCAGCGAATGTCAAGACTCATATCTCATCTTTACAATTCGAGCTAATAAATTTAGGGACAGAAGCTGAACCCAAATATGTGAATTTGGGGAAGTGTTTTTCAGCCGGTGAGAGGAGTAAATTCATCAGCTTATTCAGACAATATAAGGATGTATTTACTTGGACTTACGAAGACCTAAAGATGTATGACACTAAAATTATATAGCATGTGATTCCAATCAAGGCTGGAGTGAAACCTTATCAGCAGCCTCTAAGAAAAATGCATCCAAATCTAGAACCACTAATTCAAAGTGAAGTGAAAAAATGCTATATGCTAAAATCATATTTAAAGTCAGACATTCAGAATGGGTCTCTAATTTGGTACCACTGCGGAAAAATTCTGGAGAGATCTGAATTTGTGTAGATTTCAGAAATCTTAACCGTGCATCAAATAAAGATAATTATCTTGTCCCACCCATGGAACAAATACTACAAATGGTCTCAGGTTCTGAACTATTCTCTCTATTGGATGGATTCTCTGGTTATAATCAAGTACTAGCTAGTAGCGGAAGAATACAGTCTCAATACCACTTTCAAAACCAAGTGGGGAACTTTTGCATATAGGAGGATTCCCTTTGGACTTATCAATGCTAGAGCAACTTTCCAGAGGGCTATGGATATAGATTTCCACAGTCTGATTGGATGTAGTGTTGTGGTTTATCTAGATGATGTTACAATATTTTCAAAGAAGAGAGAAGAGCATGTATTTCATTTGAAATAGATTTTTGAGCATTACCGGAAATACGGCATTTCATTAAATCCTAAGAAATGTGTGTTTGCAGTCACAAAAGGAAAGCTACTGGGTCATGTCATTTCTAAAAGGGGGATCTCCATAGACCCGGAGAGGATTAGATCCATAGAACCGATCCCTTTACCCCATAATAAAAAAGGTATGCAATATTTTATGGGGACAATCAATTTTGTGCAAAGGTTTGTACCATACTTTGCTCAAATTGTCAAACCTTTGCAGCAAATGGTCAAACAGAGTGTGCAGTTCAAATGGACTGATGTGGTGAAGAATGCATTCAACAAGATCAAAACATTTGTTGCTCATGCACCATCACTCAAAAGTCCAAATTTTGGAAAGGATTTTATTCTGTACACTTTCGCTTCCGATGATTCATTAGCAGCTGTGCTTACACAAAAAGAAGATGGGGGAGATGAGTACCCCATATCATTTATGAGCACCGGTCTATAAGGGGCTGAATTGAACTATCTCGCAGTTGATAAACAAGATTATGGAGTTTTTAAGGTAGTAAATCAATTCAGGCCATACATACTTAAGAATTGCACCAAAGTAATAGTCCAACACCCAGCAATACGATCCCTTTTTGTGCAGAAAGAATTGGGAGAGAGAAGAGGTAATTGGGTGACTTCTTTGCAAGAATACGATCTTGAATTCAAACCAAAAACCATAGTTAAGGGACAAGGAATTTGTAAACTAATGGTTGAGGGGAAAAACGATGAAGATAGCAGCTGGGATAGAGAATCTGAACTACACATGGTGGATGTATGTCCTCTATTTACAATTCCAAACTCTTGGTATCGGGATTTGGTTCATTATCTTCAAAAAGGCTATTTACCAGAGCATTGGAGTCCCAAGAAAAGAAGGGAATTAAGTCTGGAATCAGTCTTATATCATATTATTGATGGAGTGTTGTTCAGAAAGAACTACGATGGAGTCTTTCTCAGATGCTTCGAACAAGAAGATGCAAAGAAGGTTGTAGTAGAATTACATGATGGTCTTGCTGGAGGTCACTTCTCGGGAGACACAAAAGCACATAAGATTCTCAGAGCTGGATATTATTGGCCAATGTTGTTTAGAGATGCTCATGCTCATGTTAGAAAGTGTGATACTTGCCAAAGAAGCGGTGGGACACAAGATAAAGAAGCAGGACCATTGAAACCAGTGATTATCTCATAACCATTTGAACAATGGGGAATCGACATTATCGAAGAAATAAATCCAAATTCCTCATTGTAGCACAAGTATATTCTGACAGCAACTGATTATTTCACCAAATGGGTAGAGGCCATATCATTATGGAAAGTAAACGAAGATGCAGTTATGGATTTCTTGCAGAACAATAATATTATGACCAGGTTTTGGGTTCCAATTTCCCTGGTTTTTTATAATGCTTCTTATTTTTCATCTATTAGATTAACTACATTTGCTAATGAAAAAGTAATTAAGTTGCACTATTCTGCAAATTACTACCCATAAGGAAATGGTTTGGCAGAATCTACAAACAAAAATCTGATTAGAATTTTAAAGAAAATTGTGATAGAAAATCAAAGGAGATGGCATCTAGCTTTACCTAATGCACTCTGGGCCGATAGAGTCACACCAAAGAACTCCTTGGCTATGTCACCCTACACTCTTCTCTACGGGAAAGAAGCTGTTCTCCCTCCTAATATTTTGTTTCCATCTTCCATACTAGCCCAAGAATCTAGGGGTACTGATAATGAAATTCTGCAAATCCGAATTTATAATCTGCTGAAGTCAGAAAAGTCTAGGTCCAAATCCTAGGAAAGGTTTAAGCATCAACAAGAAATGGTGAAGCATTGGTTTGACAAGCACAAAGCTGGGAATAAAGAATTCGAAGTAGGTGATCTGGTTCTTAAGTGGGATCACCCACGTGATGAAAAGGGAAAGCACACTATATTTCAGAAACTATGGGTAGGTCCTTTTCATATTGTAGCAAAGATAGGCCCCTCGACTTACAAGTTGCAAGACTTATAGGGGTGGGAGGAGAACTTACCAGTAAATAGTTTAGTTCTCAAGTCTTATTTTTCTTACTGTTTTTTTTTTTGTTTTCTTGTACATAAATAAATGATTTGATTTGCTTGCTTACTTTAGATTAGTTTGAGTTTTTTGCTTTTACTTGCTTAGAGTTTTCATTGCAGGTGGAGTTTGGTTTGTTTATGTTTCAATAAATCAGCATGACTTTTGGTTTCTTGGATTTCATCAGAGTTCTGGATAAACTGAAATCTTTGATCAAAGACTGCCTGCTATTTATGCTTACAATGCTTAAAGATTCTTCAATACTAGCAAATTTTTCTAAATGGATTATGAACACATATGAAGTCTTGATTAATCCCTGTGAAATAATGAAGGATAGGAAAGTCCAGAGTACAATTTTGAGGCTCTATTCATCTCACATTAGAAGCTGCCCTAGTGGGTAACAACAAAAGACACATGGAAAGGAAGCAAGGTAAACATTATATTATATTTAAATGATCCCATGCCATAAATTGAAAGCCAAAAGGCTAATAAGAGTCAAAATCTCCTAAAAATAAATATGTATCAAAAACACATACTGAACCACATCAGTATAAATGAGATTGATAAAGCTCTTCTCCGTTCGTGAGTTAAAATTAAAATATATGTCACACAAAAGGACACTATGGATAGAGGAGCCTGAACTAAAATTCTGAAAGAAAGCAATCAGGAGGACTCAAAAGGAATAAAGTCTAGAAGCATCAAAAAGTGCAAATTGGCATGGGAATGAGGAACAAACGGATATATCTGTTTAGCATATGTTACGATCCTGTGGTGTCTAAGTTGGAAGCCACCCAAAGGCAGAGGTAAAATAAAACTCATATCTTCAGCCTCAGAAGAGTTATCCAGAATTTGAAATCATGGTTCCCCTTTCTTGAACTTGGACTATCATCAATGACTAAAGTTCATAAATCTTTCATTTTGGAATCCAAATATCTTGAAGAAACCAAATAAAATGATATCACCAAAACAGTCTGTTGTATCAAAGAATAAGTTGTTCATAGATCTGTGTTCGCCAGGTAGTCACCAATTATTGCAGATGTGACTTTTTCCCTGAAAATTTTTATTTTCAGGGTCCCCCCTTTTATTTTCTAGTATCTAGATGGCCTAGGAATGTTTTATTCCTACCAAATTTTTCCCAAGGCTCAACTGTTTTTTGAAAAAACTTAGTTTTTTTGCATGTCCATATCGGATGTCTAGTTGACTAGTCTTCCGATATAGTGGAGGCATAGTCCACTATCTATCTGATGTGTTTATCGAAAGGCTTTCGAGGTCTAAGCTGTTGTATTAGGAGTGAGTTTATCTAGGCTCTCGGTTATAGTCTACCGAGGTTTCGACGTCTTAGTATAAAGTGGATCCGATGGATCGGATGTGCCTTCAACTATTGTTTTTCGATGGCTGGTGAAGTTGGTATTTTCATCGTCGGTTAGTTGTTTCAGAATGAGCCGAGAGTTTTAGTTTGGATGCCACCCAACATTGCGGAGGGTTAGAGTCAAGTCGATCTAAAGCTTCATGATTTCCTCGCCGATACCGAAGAGGTTAGTCTTCCTGACTTCCAATGTTTTTTCCCATGCGATTACTGGGCTGGTAGAGCCGTTCTCGTCCAATGTTGTGGATGTCTTCAAGACTACGTGTACGATGTGTGGTTAATTTTTTCCTGCTAAGCATTTCTCCCCCAATCGAGGTTTATAACGCCATTTTGATCCCATGACTTGTCATTTTCATAGTGGTAGCCATCAGACTCGATTGCACGTAGCTGTCAGGTTTTGATACATTCTCCTCCATGCCCGTGGAAGTTTTCTCTTGTCCAGGTCGCCCGCATCTTTGTTGCTAGGTAGGTTCTGCTCCTGATTTTGTTTGATACATGGTTTTTTGTTGATGATTTTAAACCACCAAGGTGGATAAGGTTAGGTTTTCTGTGGTAGCATGAATGTGTTGCGTCTTTGTGGTTTTTCCTACAGTGAACTCCTTTTATTTGGGATGTAGCTTGCTCGTCTATGAGCATTTTCATTTTCAGCCGGTTAGGTTTCTCCGTATCCGCCGCTGTGTAGCCATGAATACGTTTGTGGAAGTTTCGTTTGTTGGGAAGATTAGGGCACGGTGCAGATAAGCATTTCGTTGTCTTCACCTCCCTATCTATCATGACCTCATTTTAAAGCTTAATCCGTTCAGCCATGTCTCCTTTTTCGGAAAGTTTCCATGTGACGCCGAAGGACCGCTAGTTTGATAGGGGTTTAGGGTTTTGTGTTGAAGCAAACAATAGCGGCATGAGTTTTTCCTTAGGTGAGCTAGCATAGTTTTAACAGGTTTGGGGGGCAAAAATATTTTGCAGCTCCTTTTTGTTTAAGAAGTCTCTCATTCAGAGGAACTGTGGGATAATAATAATTTTCAATATGCATATCGATGAAATGGTACTATTGGGTTACTGTATTATTTTCTCATTACAAATGATTGCTAGAGATAAATAGACTGAGATCTTGTTGTATAATGGCTACAGGTAAATCATCAACACAACAATATGCCGAGAAAACAGAAAAAGAAATCCCAAGCATCCGAGGAGGAACCTAAAGTGGAGGTGATAACCAGAGTGGAAGTCATCTATGAAGATACTAAAGCTATTATTGGAGTTAAACTAGAATATAAATGGGGAGAGTTGTATAGGATGATTTCAAGCCAGACTATTCCAGATGTTGGTTTCAAAGATATGCACATATATGCAAATATTGAGAGGTGAGCCCTTATGAAAGTGGCTACCAGACCTGAGTTGTTCCCATGCACAGAGGTGATATCGTGGATTCTGCCTAGGGAAGATGTTACAAGGATGATATTGGCAAATACAGCAAAGCAGAGTTATGCTGCATATAGCCCAGCTTATGTATCTATGGCATATAATTTACCAACAACACAAACTTATATGACTAAAAGTTGGTTAAAGGAGTTGAATTTAGACATGGTGGATACAGTTAAGAAGATGATGATCCTAGGAAAAAACTTCCGCACAAGGCCTTCTGAAGAGTATGAGACATCGACTCTTCGTACTCCATATAGGTTCATTGCTTTAATGTTGAACAAAATATTTGGAAGAGCTAATGGGAAATGTTTTAAATTGGGTTGGATACCAATTATCTATTTTGTTGCTACACAGGGTACGATTTTTAACTGGGCAAGTATAGTACCCAACAGTCTGTCAGCTGGTATAAGCGCGACATTGGGAGGAGTGTCCCAAAAGAAGTCAGAATTTTACATGAGTTCTATATTGATTGATTGAATTCTGTGCACTCAGCCATTCCCAGCCTTAAAGTGTCATTGGGATAAGAACCAAGCTCCAGTGTATGCGGCCTATAAATTATTCTGGGCCCACAAATATTACAGCCATTATAGGGAGATTTGTGAGCATTTCATCATGCCATTATATACTTTGATTTCCTTGGTCGAAAGCAATTGTATGTCAGAAGAGGATTTCAAAGTTGTGCAAGAATATGAAAGTTATTACCTAACAGAAGAAGGCCTATACTTAAGCCTTGTATGGTGGTTCGAGAGCCCCTTCTCTTCTGCCAAAATATGCCACAGACTACGTAATTCAAAAGGAGGTTGTGAGGCAGTTGCATATTGATGGGATAGGAAACTTCCTTTTTGAGCAGAAGAAGGAAGTCTACCCTGCAATGCCCTTTTTTGTTGGAAGTTACAAATTTTCTAGGGTGAAGAATGCATCTAATTTTGTTACAGAATTGGAGTACTTTCATTTTGGTGAAATGAATTTCCACAGGAATGACTCTGAGGGAAAAGTCGTTGATTATTGCACAGAATTTGGAGTGCATTTTGAATATACCAATTTATGGGATTAGGATTAAGAGGCATTCCAAAATTCTAGGAACATGACAGGTTTAAGGAGAAGGTTCAAACAAAAGATAGCTACCATTGGTGGCAAAGGAAATCTTGCTGAGAAACATAAAAGGAAAGAAGAAGAAGAAGCAAAAAAGAGGCAAGAAAAAGCTAATAGACTAGTACAAGAGGCAAAGAATTGGCTGAGAATAGAAGAGGAAGAAACTAAATGAGCAGCTGAAGAAGCAGCAAATAAGATTGAAGAAGAAAAGAAAAGAAAAGAAGAAGATGAAATCAAGAAAAAGCAGGCAGAAAGTGAAGTGTTCAGATTAGAAGGTGTCCAAAAGGAAAAAAAAGCAATTAGAAATGATAGTTGAAGGATCGAGAATAGAGACATTAGAGGGACAAGACCCTACTAATCAAGAACAGGCTCAGTCTGATATTAACCCATTAGAGCTTGTTGTTCTTTCTAGTAGTATAGTAGGAGAAGGTTCAAGGTCAATTTCTGGAGTTCAGTTAATTCCTTTCATGCCCACTGAAGGGGAGGAGTTGTTGGATTTTAACACTATCTTTTACGACAAGGAAAATAAGAGAATCATCAAAAGAACCGAGAAGAAAGTGGACACTGGGGGTAATCCAGGAATGATGGTGACCGATAAGATAGTGGTTCACAGTACCCACAAAGATCCATGATTAATAGCAAGGGCTTGGGTAGCTTTAACCCTAGCCACTGAGGATAATGTAGACATAATCATGACAGACCTAGAACAGTCACAGAAAAGGGTCACACAGTTGAAAGAGACTTTGAAGAAAGAAAGGAGCGAAAGTCAGAGTCTGAAAAGGAATTATGAGGATATGATCGGTGAAGTTAAGGTATCAAAGGCAGAATGTTAGACTCTGTAGGCTGAAAAAGATGCTTTGGTAATATCTGCAGGAAATACAGAGAAGAGTGCCCAGACCACCTTGTCAGAGTTTGGAAATCTACAGCAGAAACATCAGAGTTTGGAAGCAGAGAGGGATGAGCTTAGGTTATCAGTTGAAGAATTGGATAAGGAAAAGGGAAGATTGGAAGGTAAAGTGACAGAGTTGGAAGAGAAAAACACCACTAGTACAGAAGGGAAGGCTAAGCTATATGAGACTCAGATAGTAGCCTTGGAGGAACAAAATAATTCACTTGCAGCTTCATTGAAGTCGGCTATGGAGCAGAAGGTTGATATTGAACCTTTAAAGAAGCATGCCCTTACGCTCCGAAAGAAGATGCATCAAATGCAGCTGCAGATGGTGGAAGAAAGATTTAAAGTTCAACAGATAGACATCAGATTGGAAGAAATTGTAAACACCGCCTCTTATTTTTTGGATAGGACACAGGATATCCTAGAGACTTTGTAGGGAAGGGTGACATGGGTACAAACGAACAAGGAATCTCTCGCAAATACACCTATCAAAGACTTGGAAATGATAAAGATGGACTACAAGCTTATTGAGTTTGCTAGCAACGCAACAGAGGAGCTCAAAAAGACAGTGAAGAAAACAAATAATGCCTGTGTTGAATTATGTAGGAGAGTGATCCTAACCTATAATTGATGTCAGACCTTGGATGAAAAAATATTAGAAGTGGTGCCAGAGCATGAAATGTTTTTGAAACAATTACAAGAGAGATGCAATGAAGATGAACAGGCCATTCAGCAAGTAAATGAGTTAGATGAAAATATACTTAAGAATTAAATAGCACATGCAGTTGTGAGTATCCACTTGCTAGAAGACCAGCTGCGCTTGATTTCTGCCAGGATAGATTGATTCCTGCCAAGATAGTGAGTGTAAAGGCCCAGGCTGCTCAACACAAAATTACTATCAGATTTCTCAAATCTTCAGGTTTTGAGAATATAGCAGCAGAGGAAAATGTGTGGAGAAATTTTATGAACAAGCAGGCTAGACCCTCTTAGTTTGATTGTTTATCACTTTGATAAAGAATGTAATGTATTGTATTTATCTTTTTGTTCACAAGCTAAAAGACATAATTTCGTATGGGAAAGGTTGGGGAATCCCAAAATACAACAAGGCCAGCCCAAGAGTTTTTTTCTTTTTGTATAAATATAGGCAAGCTTGATGTATCAAAGGACCTTTTTTTAGACTATCTTTGTGCAAGTTTATTGTAAGAAGAACTATTTCATCTTATAATAAAGAGTTATGTTTGTTGGGATAGAGAAAGCACTGTGGGGTTTCAAATGCTTGGCATGGACTTGTTGTATGTGAACTATTTCTATTTCAGCTTGTTTTCATGAACTGTGAGATTGTTGTAACTTATGAACTCTTTCATGTTAAGAATGTGCTCCTGTTTATTTCTGTGAAATTTCCACAAATCGTATTTGAGTGATGAATGTTTTAATTAATAATTATCTATCTCTTTGTTTATTTGTCTATTGATATGCATGTATTCATAAATATTAATAGCTATCTATAGTGTTCTTTATGCATGTTACCCAATACATTACTCAGCATCAATTACAGTATTGCTCCCTAGGGATAGGTTAGTGAGTCCTAGTTAGTTTTGCTTTGTTTATGATTTAGAAGAGAGAGAGAGAGATAAGAGGAGAGGTAAGAAACTATGCATCACATCGTGACACTCCTCATTATCTCTATCGATTTCATTTAGTTAGGAACTTTCATATCATACATAAATATAAAACTAAAAAATACACTTAAATGGTGGACCGGGCCGCAACCGATAAAATAAGCTTTAATCGTTACTTGACCTATGGTAGCCAGAACGTAAACAGGATTCCCCATACCAAAAAATAACGAGCTAATTGGGAACATTTATTGGGGAGAATCCCTACTGTTGTTACCTGTGATTTTCCAGGCCTCAACAGTTTTTGGTGCTAAAAGGAGGGCCACCAGTGCATGGCTGGCCAAGGAATTCTGCTTTCTCAAAATTACTCCACTGGTGACAGTTCTGAAACCAGTTTACCTCAGAAATCCACTCCTGAACAAAAGGGAAACGGGTATCTCTATCCCATTGATAAGGAAGTGGTTGATGATTTAAGGAGGATTACCAGTGCATATGCGAAAAAGATTGGAGGATTACCAGTGCATATGCGAAAAAGATTGGAGGATTACCTATTATATCTGTCCTACCTAGAAGAGAGTATCAGAACAAGGACCATCCTCAATTGGAAGACTCAGTGTTGATAGAAGATCTTGAAGAATTGGTAGAAACAAACTTACAAGAAGTTGACCAACCTTTAAATCAATTGGGACCAGATTCCCCTTACTGTTCACCTTTTCAGACCCCCGTTGAGTCTCCACCTCATACTCCTCTATGAATCATTGCAAATGTGAATGCAAATCAGACACCTCCACAGCCTGCTTGGAGAGATAGATCTCCTTTAAACCTAACACCTCCGTTGCATGATATGCCTCAGATTTTTGACATAATTTTACCCAAGTTTGAACCCAGTGAAGGAATTCTTGTGGATGATCACTTGCAGAGTTTTTATCTGGCTTTAGAAGGTCTACAAGCAACAGAACATGAAGATGTTGTTTGCAGATTATTCCCACATACCCTGAAAGGGAAAGCAGCTTCATGGTACTTTTCCCTACCAGCAAACTCAATCACAAATTGGAATAATTTTGAGATACTGTTTAGAAACAAATACAAAATCCAGAAAACTCACGCAGCTTTAATGAAAGGATTGATTGCCTTAAAGAAAGAAAAAAAAAGAGAGAGTACATAATTTTACTCAGAGGTTTGTTGCATACTTGAATAACTTCAGTGCAGCTGATAAACCATCCGAGCATGCTTTGATTGAGTATTATACCTCAGCCCTTGGGCCTTATCTAGCCATGTTTGCCAAGAGATCAGTTAGGCCCACTTTGGTAGATACCTATGAAGAATCTGAGAAAGTAGAGGCAAAATTGGAGAGTATAGAGCAATATCCCACGCAATCAGATGAAATAACTTATGGAAACAAAAATCCATTACTATTAACTAAACCTAAGGATGAACGATCACAGGAGTTAGATGGGATGGTAAAGATGATGCAGAAGTTATCAAACCTGGTGATTGATTTAGAAAAAGAAAAGGATGCTCATAAACAATACAAGCCTTATTATAAAAAAAGAGAAGACAACATTCAAACTAAACCTCCTCCACACAGCCCTTCACCAATGAATTTGACTGATGTAAGAATGAATAATTTTTGCACTTTCCATCAACAACCTCATTCTAAAAAAAATTGCCCACAGTGGATTAATTCTTTGACATTAGTAATGAACCAATTATTGGATTCCAAGCTGACAGAAACTAAGGAAGAGAAAGGGAAAGATCATGAACCTACAGAAACACAAGAGGAAGACACCTTGGTTGTATGGGGCTGTGGGTCTATGCTCAACTTAGAAGATGAATATTTCCCTGATAAAGAAGAAACATCAGAGACAAATGTCACAAGGAGTCAGAATCCATTAAAAGAAGATAACTTGATACTTTCAAAGATCAAGAAACTCCAAGACAACATGAAGAAAATGAAGAGTAATACTTCAACTATTAAGATACTTGAGTTTGTCATTTCAAACCAGAACCCTAAGAAAGTCAATATGCCTATAAATCCTATTGAAAATAAAACTGAAAATGTCAAGAAGAATCAGATGAACATGATATGGGATATGACATTGTCGAAGACATTAAAAAGGCTAAATAAAATATTTCATTGTTTGAAATGTGCAATATACCTCGACAAAAAGAACAGCTTTTGAAAGCGCTTGAGACACCTGAGAAGGAGTCGCCAATTGACAAGCAACCTGAGGAAGAGATTGGTGAGGCAAGCTTAGGAGGAAAATCTAAGTAGAAAAATCCAGCATTTCTTCTAACTTTTGAGATTTTAAACTATAATGTGCATAATTGTTTAGTAGACTCAAGAGCATTAGTCCATATCATGCCACTCTCAGTTTGCAAGCAAATCAATGGTCAACCTAAACCAACTACTGGACAAGTCCTTCATATAGACAGAACAACGGTCAAAGTAATAGGAGAAATGGAAGATGTTCTGATCCGTTTATCCGCAAATGAGAGGGTATGTCAATACATAGACATTTGTGTAGCAGATATACCAGATGCTTATGGTTTGGTTTTGAGCAGGGATTGGTCAGCGAGGTTAGAAGGATATTTTGCATTGGATTGGTCACATTTGTGGTTGCCTTTAAAGGATGTCAAAATCATATTAAGGTGTTAAGAGAGCCTCGAATGAAGTATAACGCGACTCGGCTAGAAAGAAAAAATGAACCATTAAACTCCATGTTGGGAAACTATTTCATTGAAATGGAACCAGGAAATTAGAAAATTGAAGAAGCCAACAATATACCTGATATCCAGCCTGATGTGCTTCAGTTTTCACGAGCTGATGAGTTTGAATGTAACATAGTAGATTTAGTTTCAGATGTAGTTAGAGATTCAAATTTAGTAGGAGTAGAAAGTTTTTGGATTCTTTATTTTGAAGGTTATAAAACATTGGAAGGATCAGGAGCTATTTGTGTCCTGATTGATCGAGAAAAAAATAAACATTTTCTTTCATGTAGGTTAGAATTTGAATGCACAAATAACATAGCCGAATACGAAGTGTTGGTTTAGGGACTTTAAAAAGCAATAGAATTAAAAGTAAAAAATATGAAAGTATATGGATACTCTAAAATCATTGTTAAACAAATTCGGAACAAAATTCACTACATACGACCGCATTTAAAGGCTTACCAAAATGAATTCTGGGATTTATTGATAAATTTTCATGCATTAAATATTTCTTCAATTCCTAGGGGAAAAAATGCAGTAGCTGATTTGTTAGCTACATCAACTGCAACGTTGGTACCTACAAATAATAGATGTTCGATTGAATTGCTTTTCAGGCCTTCTGTTCTAGATAACATAACTAATATGAGGGTGTTCGATGATGATCAGCAAATATTGGAATGCTTATCAAATAATGACACATTTAAAGGGGCAATAATAGATGACGAAGAACATCAAGCGGAATTAAAACGCGTAAATTTCATTCCAAAAGGAGTTAGAACCTTGGAACAGATGTTTGATTTAGACAACAATTTCAGAAAGCCAATGAATGTCAAGACTCATAGCTCTTCTTTACAATTCGAGCTAATAAATTTAGGGACAGAAGTTGAACCCAAATATGTGAATTTGGGGAGGTGTTGTTCACCTGGTGAGATGAGTAAATTCATCATCTTATTCAGACAATATGACGATGTATTTTCTTGGACTTACGAAGACCTAAAGACGTATGACACTAAAATTATACAGCATGTGATTCCAATCAAGGCTGGAGTCAAACCTTATCAGCAGCCTTTGAGAAAAATGCATCCAAAGCTAGAACCCCTAATTCAAAGTGAAGTGAAAAAGATGCTAGATGCTAAAATCATATTTAAAGTCAGACATTCAGAATGGGTATCTAATTTGGTACCAGTGCAAAAAAATTCTGGAGAGATCCGACTTTGCGTAGATTTCAGAAATCTTAACCGTGCATCAGATAAAGATAATTATCCTATCCCACCCATGGAACAAATACTACAAATGGTCTCAGGTTCTGAATTGTTCTCTCTATTGGATGGATTCTCTGGTTATAATCAGGTATTAGTAGCGGAAGAAGACAGGCTCAAGACCACTTTTAGAACCAAGTGGGGATTTTTTGTGTATAGGAGGATGCCCTTTGGACTTATCAATGCAGGAGCAACTTTCCAGAGGGCTATGGATATAGATTTCCATGGTCTGATTGGCCATGGTGTTGTGGTTTATCTAGATGATGTTACAATATTTTCAAAGAAGAGAGAAGAGCATGCATTTCATTTGAAATAGATTTTCGAGCGTTGCCAAAAATATGGCATTTCATTAAATCCTAAGAAATGTGTGTTTGCAGTCACAGAGGGAAAGCTACTGGGTCATGTCATTTCTAAAAAAGGGATCTCCATAGACCTGGAGAGGATTAGAGCCATAGAATAGATCCCTTTACCCCATAATAAAAAAGGTATGCAATATTTTATGGGGACAATCAATTTTGTGCCAAGGTTTGTACCAAAATTTATTCAAATCGTCAAACCTTTGCAGCAAATGGTCAAATAGAGTGTGCAGTTAAAATGGACTGATGTGGATAAGAATGCATTCAGCAAGATAGAAACATATGTTGCTCACGCACCATCACTCAAAAGTCCAAATTTTGAAAAGGATTTTATTCTGTACACTTTTGCTTCCGATGATTCATTAGCAGCTATGCTTACATAGAAAGAAGATGGGGGAGATGAGTACCCCATATAATTTATGAGCACTGGTCTACAAGGGGATGAATTGAACTATCCCATGGTTGATAAACAATCTTATGTAATTTTTAAGGCGGTAAAGCAATTCAGGCCATACATACTTAAGAATCACACCAAAGTAATAGTCCCACACCCAACAATACGATCCCTTTTTGTGCAGAAAGAATTGGGAGAGAGAAGAGGTAATTGGGTGACTTCTTTGCAAGAATATGATCTTGAATTCAAACCAGCAACCATAGTTAAGGGATAAGGACTTTGTAAACTAATGGCTGAGGGGGAAAATGATGAAGATAGCAACTGGGATAATGAAGCTAAACTACACATGGTGGATGTCTATCCTCTATTTACAGCTCCAGACTCCTTGTATCGGGATTTGGTTCATTATCTTCAAGAAGGATATTTGTCGGAGCATTGGAGTCCCAAGCAAAGAAGGGCATTAAGTATGAAATCAGTCTTATATCATATTATTGATGGAGTGTTGTTCAGAAAGAACTATGATGGAGTCTTTCTCAGATGCTTGAAACAAGAAGATGCGAAGAAGGTTGTAGATGAATTACATGATGGACATGCTAGAGGTCACTTCTCGGGAGACACAACAGCACATAATATTCTCAGAGCTAGATATTATTGGCCAACATTGTTTAGAGATGCTAATGATCATGTTAGAAAGTGTGATACTTTCCAAAGAAGCGGTGGGAGACAAGCTAAAGCAGCAGGACCATTGAAACCATTGATTATCTCAGAACCATTTGAACAATGGGAAATCCACATTATTGGAGAAATAAATCCAAATTCCTCATTGCAGCACAAGTATATTCTGAAAGCAACTAATTATTTCACCAGATGGGTAGAGGCCATACCGTTACTAAAAGTAAACGAAGATGCAGTTATAGATTTCTTGCAGAACCATATTATGGCCAGGTTTGCGGTTCCAATTTCCCTGGTTTTTTATCATGCTTCTTATTTTTCATCTATTAGAATAACTGCATTTGCTAATGAAAGAGGAATTTAGCTACACTATTCTGCAAATTACTACCCACAAGGAAATGGTTTGGGAGAATCTGCAAACAAAAATTTGATTAGAATTTTAAAGAAAACTATGATAGAAAAGAAAAGGAGCTAGCATCTAACTTTACCTAATGCACTATGGGATGATAGAGTCACACCAAAGAACTGCTTGGGTGTGTCACCCTACACTCTTGTCTGCAGGAAAGAAGTTGTTCTCCCTCCTAATATTTTGTTGCCATCTTCCATACTAGCCCAAGAATCTAGGGTAACTGATAATGAAATTCTGCAAATCCGAATTTATAATCTGCTAAAGTCAGAATAGTCTAGGTCCAAATCCCGGGAAAGGTTTAAGCATCAACAATAAATGGTGAAGTGGTGGTTTGACAAGCACAAAGCTGGGAACAAAGAATTTGAAGTAGGTGATATGGTTCTTAATTGGCATCACCCGCATGATGAAAAGGGAAAGCACACTGAATTTCAACAACTATGGGTAGGCCCTTTTCAGATTGCAGCAAAGATAGGCCCCTCGACTTACAAGTTGCAAGACTTATAGGGGTGGGAGGAGAACTTACCAGTAAGTGGTTTAGTTCTCAAGCCTTATTTTTCTTAATGGTTTTTTATTTTGTTTTCTTGTACATAAATAAATGATTTGATTTGTTTTCTTACTTTAGATTAGTTTTAGTTGTTTGCTTTTACTTGCTTAGAGTTTTGATTGCATGTGGAGTTTGTTTTGTTTATGTTTCAATAATCAGCACGAATTTTGGTTTCTTGGAGTTGATCAGAGTTCTAGATAAACCAAAATCTTTGATCAAAGACTTCCTACTATTTATGCTTACAATGCTTAAAGATTCTTCAACACTAGCATATTTTTCTAAATGGATTATGAACACATTTGAAGTCCTGATTAATCCCTATGAAATAATGAAGGATAGAAAAGTCCAGAGTACTATTTTAAGGCTCCATTCATCTCACATTAAAAGATTCCCTAGGGGGTAACAACAAAAGACCCATGGAAAGGAAGCAAGGTAAACATTATATTATATTTAAATGATCCCATGCCATAAATTGAAAGCCAAAAGGTGAATAAGAGTCAAAATATGCTAAAAACCAATATGTATCAAAAACACATACTGAACCACATCAGTATAAATAAGATTGATAAAGCTCTTCTCTGTCCATGAGTTAAAATTAAAATATCTCTCACACAAAAGGACACTATGGATAGAGGAGCCTGAACTAAAATTCAGAAAGAAAGCAATCAGGAGGACTCAAAAGGAATAAAATCAAGAAGTATCAAAAAGTGCAAATTCGCATGGGAATGCAGAACAAACGGATATATCTATTTACCATATGTTATGATATTGTGGTGTGTAAGTTGGAAGCCACCCAAAGGCAGAGGTAAAATAAAACTCATATCTTCAGCCTTAGAAGAGTTATCCACACTTTGAAATCATGGTTCCCCTTTCTTGAACTTGGACTATCATCAATGACTAAAGTTCATAAATCTTTCATTTTGGAATCCAAATATATTGAAGAAACTAAATAAAATGATATCACCTAAACAGTCTGTTGTATCAAAGAATAATTTGTTCATAGATCTGTGTTCGCCAAGTAGTTGCCAACTATTGCAGCTGCAACTTTTTCCCTGAAAATTTTTATTTTTAGGGTCCCCCCTTTTATTTTATAGTATCTAGATGGCCTAGGAATGTTTTATTCCTACCAAATTTTTCCCAGGGCTCAGCTATTTTTTGAAAAAACTTAGTTTTTTTGCATGTCCATATCGGATGTCTAGTTGACTAGTATTTTGATACAGCGGAGGCATAGTCCACTATCTATCCGATGTGTTTATCGAAACCCTTCCGAGGTCTAAGCCGTTGTATCAGGAGTGAGTTTATCTAGGCTCTCGGTTATAATCTATTGAGGTTCTGGTGTCTTAGTATAAAGTGGATCCAATGGATCGGATGTCCCTTCAACTATTGTTTTTCGATGGACGGTGAAGTTGGTATTTTCATCGTCAGTTAGGTGTTTCGAAATGAGCCGAGAGTTTTAGTTTGGCCGCCACCCAAGGTTGCAGAGGGTTAGAGTCAAGTCGATCCAAAGCTTCATGATTTCCCCGCTGATACCGAAGAGGTTAGTCTTCCTCAATTTCGATGTGTTTTCCCATGCGATTACCGGGTTGGTAGAGTCGTTCTCATTCGTTGTTGCAGATGTCTTCGGGACTATGTGTCTGATGTGTGGTTAAGATTTTTTCCCACCAAGCGTTTCACCCCCAGTCGACATTTATAACACCAATTTGAGCCCGTGACTTGTGATTTTCATGGTGGTAGCCATCAGACATGATTGTGTGCAGTTGTCAGGTTTTGATATGTTCTCCTCCACACCCACAAAAGTTTTCTCCTGTCCAAGTCGCCCGTATCTCCGTTTCTAGGTAGGATCTGCTCTTGATTTTGTTTGATACATGGTTTTTTGTTAATGATTTTAAAGCACCAGGGTGGATAAGGTTATGTTTTCCGTGGTAGGGTGAATTTTTTTTGTCTTTGTGGTTTTTCCTACGGTGAACTCCTTTTATTTGGGATGTAACTTGCTCATCTGTGAGCATTTTCATTTCCGGCCGGTTAGGTTTTTCTGTATCCACTGTTGTACAGCCATGAATACGTTTATGGCAGTTTCATTTGTTGGGAAGATTAGGGAACGATGCAAACAAGTGTTTTGTTGTCTGCACCTCCCTGTCCATCATGACATCGTTTTAAAGATTAATCTGCTCGGCCATGTCTCCTTTGTCGGAAAGTTTCCATGGGACGCAGGAGGACTACTAGTTTGATAGGGGTTTAGGTTTTTGTGTTGAAGCAGACAGTAGCGATGTGATCTTTTGCCTCAGGTGAGATACACATATAGATTTTAGGATATTGGGAGAGCTTAGGGTTTTTGAGCTAGCATATTTTTAACAGGTTTGGGGGGCAAAAATATTTTGCAGCTCCTTTTTGTTTAAGAAGTCTATCATTCATAGGAACTGTGGGATAATAATAATTTTCAATATGCATATCGATGAAATGGTAATATTGGGTTACTATATTGTTTTCTCATTACAACTAATTGCTAGATATAAATAGACTGAGATCTTGTTGTATAATGGCTACAGGTAAATCATCAACACAACAATATGTTGAGAAAACAGAAAAAGAAAGCTCAAGCATCCGAGGAGGATCCTGAAGTGGAGGTGATAACCAGAGTGGAAGTCATCTATGAAGATACTAAGGCTATTATGGGATTTGAACCAGAATATAAATGGGGAGAGGTGTATAGGATGATTTCAAGCCAAACTGTTCCAGATGCTAGTTTCGAAGATATGCACATATATGCAAATATTGAGAGGTGAGCCCTTATGAAAGTGGCTACCAGAAATGAGATGTTCCCATGCGCAAAGGTGATAGGGTGGATTCTGCCTAGGGAAGATGTTACAAGGATGATATTGTCAAATACAACAAAGTAGGGTTATGCTGCATATAGCCCAGATTATGTATCTATGGCGTATAATTTACCAACAACACAAACTTATCTCACAGAAATTTGGTTAAAGGATTTGAATTTAGACATGGTGGATACATTCAAGCAAATGATTATCCCAGGGAAAAAATTCCACACAAGGCCTTCTTGAGAGTATGAGACATCGACTCTCCATACTCCATATAGGTTCATTGCTTTAATGATGAACAGAATATTTGGAAGAGCTAATGGGAAAAGTTTTAAATTGGGTTGGATACCAATTATCTATTTTGTTGCTACATAGGGTATGATTTTTAACTGGGAAAGTATAGTATCCAACAGTCTGTCAGCTAGTATAAGCGTTGGGAGGAGTGTCCCAAAAGAAGTCAGAATTTTACATGAGTTCTATCTTGATTGATTGCATTCGGTGCACTTAGCCATTCCCACCCTTAAAGTGTCATTGGGATAAGGATCGAGCTCCATTGTATGCAGCCTATAAATTATTCGGGGCCCACAAACATTACAGCCATTATAGGGAGATTTGTGAGCATTCATCATGCCATTATATACTTTGATATTCTTGGTCGAAAGCAATTATATGTTAGAAGAGGCTTCCAAAGTTGTGAAAGAATACAAGAAGTTATTATCTAACAGAAGAAGGCCTATATTTAAGAATGTATGGTGGTTCAAAATCCCCTTCTCTTTTGCCAAAATATGCCACAGACTATGTAATTCAGAAGGAGGCTATGAGGCAGTTGTATATTGATGGGATAGGAAGCTTCCTTTTTTAGTAGAAGAAGGCAGTCTACCATGCAATGCCCTCTTTTGTTGGAAGTTACAAATTTTCCAGGGTGAAGAATGCATCTGAGTTTGTCAAGGAATTGGAGTACTTTCATTTCAGTGAAATGAATTTCCACAGGAATGACTCCGAGGGCAAAGTCGTTGATTATTGCAGAGAAGCCGGAGTGCATTTAGAATATACCAATTTTTGGGATAAGGATGAAGAGACCTTTCGAAATGCTAGGAACATGACAGATTTAAGGAGAAGGTTCAAACAGAAGATAGCTACCGTTGGTGGTAAAGGAAAGCTTGCTAAGAAAGAGAAAAGGCAAGAAGAAACTAATAGACTAGTACATGAGGCAGAGAATTGGCTGAGAACAGAAGAGGAAGAAAAATAAATGAGTTGCTGAAGAAGCAGCAAAGAATATTGAAGAAGAAAAGAAAAGAAAAGAAGATGATGAAATCCGTAAAAAGCAGGTAGAAAGTGAAGGGTTCAGATTAGAAGGTGTCCAAAAGGAAAAACAACAAATAGAGATGACAGCTGAAGGATCGAGAATAGAGACATTAGAGGGACAATACCCTACTGATCAAGAATAGGATCAGTCTGATATTAAACCATTAGAGCATGTTGTTCCTGCTAGTAGTACAGTAGGATAAGGCTCAGGGTCAATTTATGGATTTGAGTTAATTCCTTTCATGCCCACTGAAGGGGAGGAGGTGCCAGATTTTAACACTATATTTTATGACAAGGAAAAGAAAAGAATCGTCAAAAGAACCAAGACGAAAGTGGACACTGGGGGTAAGCCAGGAATGATGGTGACTGATAAGACAGTGGTTCATAGTGCCCACAAAGATCCATGATTAATAGCAAGGGCTGGGGTATCTTTAACCCTAGCCACTGAGGATGATGTAGACAAAATCATGACAGACCTAGAACAGTCATAGAAAAGGGTCACACAGTTGAAAGAGACTTTGAAGAAAGAAAGGAGTGAAAGTCAAAGTCTGAAAAGGAAGTATGAGGATATGATCGGTGAAGTTAAGGTATCAAAAGTAGAATGTCAGACTCTACAGGCTAAGAAATATGCTTTGGTAATATATGCAGGAAATACAAAGAAGAGTTCCCATACCACCTTGACAAAGTTTGGAAAGCTACAGCAGAAAGATCAGAGTTTGGAAGTAGAGAGGGATGAGCTTAGGTTATCAGTTGAAGTATTGGATAAGGAATAGGGTAGATTGGAAGGTAAAGTGATAGAGTTGGAAGATTAGAAAACCACTGTAGAAGGGAAGGCTAAGCTATATGAGACTCAGATAGCAGCCTTGGAGGAACAAAAGAATTCACTTGCAGCTTCACTGAAGTCAGCTATGGAGCAGAAGGTTGATATTGAACTTTTAAAGAAGCATGCCCTTACGCTTCGAAAGAAGATGCATCAAATGCAGCTGCAGAGGGTGGAATAAATATTTAAAGTTCAATAGATAGACAACAGATTAGAAGAAATTGTAAATACAGCCTCTTATTTTTTGGATAGGACACATGATATCCTAGAGACTCTGCAGGGAAGGATGACATGGGTAGAAACAAACAAGGAATCTCCCGTAGATACACCTATCAAAGACTTGGAAATCATAAAGCTAGACTACGAACTGATTGATTTTGCTAGCAACGCAGCAGAAGAACTCAAAAAGACAGTGAAGAAAACAAATAATGCATGTGCTAAATTCTGTAGGAGAGTGATCCTAACCTATAATCGATGTCATACCTTGGCTGAAAAAAGATTAGAAGTGCTGCCAGAGCATGAATTTTTTTTGAAACAATTACAAGAGAGATGCAACGAATATGAACAGGCCATTTAGCAAGTAAAGGAGTTAGATGAAAAGATACTTAAGACTGAAATAGCACATGTAGATGTGAGTATCCAGTTGCTGGAAGACCAGCTGCGCTTGATTCCTTCCAAGATAGTGGGTGTAAAGGCCCAGGCAGCTTAGCACAAAATTACTATCAAATTTCTCAAACCTTCAGGTTTTGAGAATATAGCAGTAGAGGAAAATGTGTGGAGAAAGTTTATGAATGAGCAGGCTGGACCCTCTTAGTTTGACTATTTATCACTTTGATAAAGAATGTAATGTATTGTATTTATCTTTTTGTTCACAAGCTAAAAGACAAAAATTTGTATGGGAACGGTTGGGGAAGCCCAAAATACAATGAGGGAAGCCCAAGAGTTTTTTGCTTTTTGTATAAATATAGGAAAGCTTGATGTATCAAAGGACTTTTTTCAGACTATCTTTGTGCAAGTTTATTGTAAGAAGAACTATTTCATCTTATAATAAAGAGTTATGTTTCTTGGGCTGGAGAAAGCACTGTGGGGTTTCAAATGCTTGACATGGACTTGTTGGATGTGAACTATTTATGTTTCATCTTGTTTTCATGAACTGTGAGATCGTTCTAACTTATGAACTCTTTCATGTTATGAATGTGCTCCTATTTATTTCTGTGAAATTCCACAAATCGTATTTAAGTAATGAATGTTTTAATTAACAATGAGCTATGTCTTTGTTTATCTGTCTATTGATATGCATGTATTCAGAAATATTAACAGCTATCTGTAGTGTTCTTTATGCATGTTACCCAATACATTAATCAACATTAATTACAGTATTTCTCCCTAGGGATAGGTTAGTGAGTCCTAGTTAGTTTTGCTTTGCTTATGATTTAGAAGCGAGAGAGATAAGATGAGAGGTAAGAACCTGTGCATCACATTGTGACACTCCTCATTATCTCTATTGATTGCATTTAGTTAGGCACTTGCATATCATACATAAATATAAAACTAAAAAATACACTTAAATGGTGGATCGGGCCATAACCGGTAAAATAAGCTTTAACTGTTACTTGGCCTACGGTAGTCGGACCGTAAACCAAACAGATTCCCCATACCAAACAATAACGAGCTAATTGGGAATATTTATTGTGGAGAATCCCTACTGTTTTTACCTGTGATTTTCCAGGACTCAACACAACTTTATATTAATTAAAGCTGTATCGGAAATATATAATGTCAAAGTTTGTAGCTAGACAAAATAGACCAATCCCCTTACAATTCAGTCAAATCCATGATAGATATCAAAATATAAACCAAAATAAAGAGTCTCAGAATTATGATAATCGTCTAATCAAAGGCCAACTATTAAAAATAACACCACATAACGAGAGATATTCAAAAAGTTGTCCAGAATTGTAGAAATACTAAGTGAACAGGTCTACATATCTTGTTCATGAGCTCAAGTCTACAGAAGTTATGAGAACACATAGACTGCCATCCATTACCCCAATCTCTCGCTTAGAAAGTGAGTCAGCTTCATCGTTCAATTCTCTGAAAATGTGGTTGAAAGAGAAGAAGGTAAAATATTTCATTAGGCACCTGGTGTTGTTTAACCAATGATGAATCTCCAAGCATTTCAGAGATGCATCCCCAATGCCTAATTCATGATGACTTGAGAGTCACCCAATACCTAAAGAGTTCTTATACCCCATTTATTAGCAAAGGTAAGAATACACCACAACCCGACCACTTCAGCGTGGGTGTTTGTACTAATACCAGCTTTGTCCATCCTTTAATCAAATCACCACTCCCAAACTTGATGACAAACCCCGCACCACAAGCTCCCTTTGTCATAGCCCCATCAAAGAAACCGATTGAGTGCTCCTGCATCAGAGAAGGAAGCTTTCCTATGTTTGTTCTTTTTCCCATTTTCACCTTGTTCCACTCCATAAAACTTGATAAAACCTTCAAATATGTAGTTTTAGATGACTGTTGTAAATTTGAGAATATGGTGGCATTTCTTGTCTTCCAGATTTCCCAAAACATGAACACTAGAAGATAACCAATATGAGACTTGCTGATATACCATTTCCACAAGTTTTCCTTGATCGATATAGCTTCCAAACTATGTTCCAGCTTCAAGTAGTTCATCAGTAGATGTCAAATGACTTGGAGAAATAAACAGTCACCAAGCAAATGCGGCCCGTGTTCCTCCTGCTAGTGACACAAGAAGCACATACCGGGACCCATAATACCTCTACTTTGTAAATCATCCCACGTCAATATTTTTTATTTAGACATATCCAACATAAGAGTTTGATTTTTAAAGAGGCCATCCCTTTCCATACGCAAAGCATCCACCATTCATTCTTGATAAAACAATTGTACAAGATCATCGACCGGTAAGAAATCTTCGCAGACACCTAACCATCATGGTTATTGAAGGCCCACAACAATTTGTCTGGAGATGAGATCGGAGACATATTCCCATAATACAGTCCTTCAATAAACCGGTCCCATTCCTCAGCCCAACGACCCCCAAGGCCTACTTTTTTAGCATCTTCCCAAATGGAATTTCCAGGAAGTCGATGGATGTCTTTAAGCACCTGAATATTCTTCTTATGAAACTCCTATAGAAGCATCTTAGATAGCAAATAATTCACTCCCATTCTGCATATGGGGTCGATCCCCACATAAACTTGTGAACCCCTTCCTATTTGAGATAATAGGAAGGCTTTTTTTTCATGCTTTTCCATACAGTCGAACTGATAGTATTCACCACCTTTTGATATCTCAACCAATAGATAGGGCTCAACCCTTTGAAGTATTTGGACGAGATGAGTTTACCCCAAATTTTGGTGTTGTTTAAGCTTCTCCATAACAAATTGGCACCTAATGATGAGCTGAAAATAGCTAGATGTTTGATCCCCCATACTCTGAGATCACAGGGAAAAGATAAAATTTCCCAAGAGGATAAGTGGAACTTTCCACCCTCCGACTTTCCATCCCAAATATAGTGGAAAATATTGGCTCCTAATTTAGAGAAAATCGAAGGAGGAATGGAGAATAGGGACATCTAGTAAACTCGAATTCCCTACACAATTGAAGAGACTAGGATAAGTCTGCCTCCCGAGGAGAGCCACCAAGAGGACCAGCTGTTGTTTTTCAGCTGATAGACCTGACGAGCCACTCCCAATATACTGGTTTGTATCCATTTTGTTTTAGAAAGAAACCCAAATATTTGATCCCTTCGTCAAGGTTGCCTGTTTGATAAGGAAAAAAATTGGTCATGTAATTATTCAGGCACTGATCTTTGCTGGAAGACAGTAGAAAATATTTTTTCCTGTTGATCTCAAGGATCAAGGCTATACAAAAAGTCTGCATAGGAGTTTGTAAGTGTTTATATTTCTCCAGGGAACCACCTCCGGTAATGACTACGTCGTCCACAAATAACAAGTGTGATATGGCTAAGCCCCTCGAGACCTTCATACCGGTAAACTTCGAAGTTTCCTTGGCTTGTCTTATGAGAAAACCGAGGCCTTCAATCACTAAGATGAATAGGTAATGCAAGAGTAGGAAGCCCTATCAGATACCCCTACTGCCTTTGAAGGAGGGTTATGGCACTCCATTAATCAAGATAGAGAACCTAGTTGTAGACACACAACACATAATCCAATCAACAATATCATACGTTAATCCAATTAGTCTAAGATATGACTAGTCTACTTTATCATAAGCCTTCAATAAATCTAGTTTGAGAAAAAAGGCATTCTTTTTATGAAGTTTAACCGAGTGTAAACACTCCTATACTACTCCAACAATATCTATTATTTTCCTATCAAGCAAGAAAGCAAATTGCTCCTCTGATATCAAGTTTCCCAAATAAGGCTTCAGTCTTTCTGCTATGATCTTGGAAACAAGTTTATAGAGTAAATTACATAGGAAAAATAGGCCAGAAGTCATTAAATGAATCGAGATGATCCTTCTTGGGGATAAGAATCAGATAAGTTGAGTTATGGCTCTCATTGATATTCTTTGATCTTTGGGTTTATTCCACTGCTTTCATGATCTCATCCCCAAGGATATCAAAGAAGTTCAAATAAAATTCTACCGTCCAGCAATCGGGGCGTGGACTCTTATCCTGTGCAAACAACTTCAGAGTATTTTTAACCTCCTGCACAGTTACCAGTTGTTCAACCTTGATACAGTCATCCTCCTCAAATAAATGTGAATTTTGTTTATAGAGTTCAATTGTTCCATCACATTTAGCTCGTGAGGTTGTGAGAACAAAGATCTGAAGTGTATGGCTGCAACAAATCTAATGGATTCGTGATCTTCAATGATGTCCCCATCTTCAATTCGAATATCCCAAATAGAGTTTATCATACATCTATGATTAACGAAATTATGGAAATATTTGGAGTTGTTTTCACTCGCTGTAAGCCATATAGCACGACTTTTTTGATGAATATTCTCTTCATTTTTCTGTAGGAGGTCACCTCTAGCAAATTCCAAAGCCTGTAATCTCAATTTACGATCACAGGTGAAAACAAATTCATCCACCATGGAAGAGATAAATTGAATTTCAGTCTCAATATCCTCCAAATCTTTGGCATCCTCATCTTTCTTTTTATGCTCCCAATCATGTATCTCGAATCTTAGTTTTTTCAGCTTGTCAGTAAGCCCATACATTACCGAGCAATAGTGTGCGTTATAGATTAAAAACCACCTTTATTTCACAAAATCATAGAACTACTAGTTTTCAAGCCATATCGGGTTGAACTTAAAAGGGTAATTGGCCAAGCCCTTGTCAAAATACACCTGGAAGATAATTGTCTTATGGTCAGAAATCCCTAATGATTGTGACCATGTTATGTACTTACCAAAGTCATCACAAAGGTCCTATTCAAGAGGAAAATGATGTAATATTATGGCAAGACCTGCCTTCCAACACCTGTCATTAGACTAGGTAGGGCCAATAACACTAGACACTATGTCAACCAGCTTCATCTCTTTCAGTTTATTCTTGAAATAATCTGAGAGTGGGTCCTCAACCTTTCCCTCCCCCCAAACTTTCTCCAGTGAGATTGTAAAGTTGAAATCACCCGCCACTATGTGTGATCGATCATCAAGTAAACCAAACAAGAAGATGTTATCCCAATATTCTTGCCTTTTGGAATAAGGGGCATAAATATTAAGAATCATTAGGACCTTTGAGTATCCATGGATGCATACTTCCACCATAATTCCTGCAACAGTAATAAACACCTTCAGATTATCCATAAGTGGGTTCCATGTGACCAGCATCCTACCCGAATGCCCAATAGAATCCCACGCTGAAACATGCCAACATGACCTAAGTTTTAGAAAGTAGTCACAGAACGAACTAACATTTGTCATAGTCTCTTGCAATACAATTACACAAGGTTTTAAGTTATCTAAAAACCCCTTTAAGGCAGCTCTTTTGGGCCCACTACCTATCCCTCATATGTTGAGGAAGACAATTATCATTTCGGAACCGGTTGGGGGCTGATGCATCTCTAAGATCCCAATCAGTGTCAATAGAAGCTGAACCAGAGTCACACAAAAGACCTTTGGCAAACAAACAAGTGGCATTAGGGTTTTGAAATAACGGCTCATCCAACTCTCCCATCAGAATAGAGTTGAAAGGAGGTTTTACCTTACCCCTTCGTTTGGGTTTGCGAACATAAAAGAATGGTCTCCTGATGGAACATATGTAAAGAATGTCCAGACCCTCTAGGTTGGTCGAGTAGATATCCAGTGGGTTAACATTCACAATAGAGGCTAACACATGAGGATGAGAACAATCCCCTACAGGAGAAGAGGTAATATGTATGGGAGACATGTCTCTGGAAACCCTAGGAAGAGGAGGGACGTCATCTGAGTTGAATATGGAGTCCTGTAAGGGTGGAATAGAACTATCACAGGGAGGAAGAACTAGAACTGAGGGGGGCTCATCCCTTATCCCAGCACCCTCAGCTAATAGAGACTCTGAAGAATCATCTAGAATATCTGAAGGCCTCGATGGACCCATGGCTAGGACAGACTGGTCTGAAACCAAAAGAAATATTAAAAGCTCCTCGACAGACAAGAATTTTAAAAGTGTAGGAACAATATTGGAAAAATTACCTACAAATGCTGCATTCGACGAATAATCTAAGGGCAGCGAAATTTTGAGACAGTCAACCGCCTCTGGAGTAGAGTCCCATAACTTCAAACCACCCAAAGGATATCGATGGCTAGAAGAGCATAATTCCTTGAAATGACCCGTTCCTTGACACAGATGGAAACAGAAAGGCACCTTCCAGTAATCAAGGTTCTGTGTAAAGGATCCTCCCTCCCAAAAAAATTCCAACGCCTCAAGAAGCCCAAGCTCCATATCCATATCAACCAGAAATTGAGGAGAAATCCTATCAAAACCCAGTAAGTGACAATCCTCCATGTTAATAAACCTGCCTATGGAGTTGGTGACAGCCCTTAAGCCCTTGATATTCCAGCAAAATAGCGGAAAGTCAGGGTGAATCACCCATAAATGATGTTTCGCGAGAGTGGTCGTCTGATGGTCAAAATGCACATTCCACTAGGATAAGACCAAGGAACCCTTACCAAATACCTAGAACCTTTCCTGCACTGCCTTCCTATCCTCATTCGATAGGAAATGGAAAACAAACCAGTTGTTAACTAAGGCGAGAACCCGTAGAATGTTCTATATGAACGACTTCCACTGATCATGAATTCAATCAAGGAGCTTCATTCTAGTGAGCTTCACAAACTCTATTTTTCCAACCAGAGAGCGATGTGACAATGTCGAGACCAAATCCATTGTTACATCCAGTCCTAAGACACACAACGGTTTTCCAACCTGGAGCTTCTCGAACTGAAGCTTCTGCAGGATAACAGGACGTTTTTCCACACCTTCACAGGATAAACTCTAACCATTGGTACTAGAAAAATGAACAACAGTCTCCATGTCACCCTCCCCAAAACAGCCCTTCTTGTGTACATGTCCCATTTCCAAGGGCGACATGTCGGGGGGAGGGGGTAAAACACTACCCGTTTGCATGACAAGAGAGACCAAGAAAGTCCCATGAACCGCCAAACCCGTCGTAAACGGGAAACAACCAAAAGGATGAAAAACCTAGTTGTGGATTTAGGTCAAAAATATATAATAATTCCCACTTTGAAATCCTGGTTTGTACTGGGCTAATAAAACCTCAGCTTGACTCCAGGACCACAACTAAGACAGACTACCTAGACAGGGAATCTGGCAGACAACATCATTGAAACCATGGCCCTTCATAGGCCACTCGCAGAATCCTCCGTTGCTCCATCCACAATCAATCACTTAATCATTGTTTGTTATGAGATCATTGAGTTTTATATAAAGAAGTATTATTGTGACCCTTAAAAGTTGGAACACCGCAATTGCATGCCAAATCCACGGGGAGTTCACTCAGTGAAATTTTTACATAGCACGATCGTTCGCATGATATTAAAGAATATCCCTAGTTTCACTATATTAGGATTATTAATCCTCCCTTGTCCAATTTCGTCATATGTCCAAATCAGGAGTCATGTCTAAATCGGGAGTCCATCCAGTCTATTTTTAGTCACTAGCACCATTGGGTCCACTTGGCCTAATTGGGCCACATGTTTTAGTTACTAAAGTGTAGGGAACACTAATTGAGACCTACTGCCACTGATTGCACTTGCATTCATCAGTTTAGGAGCCTCCTAGACCAATCCGTACAATTTAGGAGCCACTAGGAGTGCCAATACCAACCAAGGTCAGTTGAGTTGAGTTGGTGACTAGTCAAGCTAAGTTAGAAGTTAGTTACATTCAGTTCTAGTCCTCTACATTCAGTTAGCGCTAGGTCTGCATGGCTACATGCAGAAGGGGCGCATTTCTCACCTACCACAGTCAATTATCCTTAGTCAACACTAAATGTAACACTTGAGATGTGTTTTAGAACTTCGGTGATGGTTTAGACAAGGTTACTTAACCATTGAGTCCTCCAATAATGATTTAGACAAGGTATTAGTTACCTACAGTCAAGTAGAGTGTAATCAATTCGAATTTTCTCTTGTGGATTCGAATTGCTTGTGGATATTTATCCATTGTACTTCATTGTAATTATTATCTAATTAATTTTGATTAATGAAAGCATTCACAATTGCAAGCCATTTTTGCATTGTTTCATTCTTCAACCGCTGAGTAAATTGTGTGATCTATTTTGTGAGTTTTGTGTTTGTCTACATATCTATGTGCTCAATTTATATGGTATCAGAGCCTCGATGAACAAGGCACCTCTCCTCCTCAGATATTTAGCTGGATCATTTTTTTTTAGCAAAATTGCTCCTTCTAGTACTGCACCAGAAGCGGAGAATTTACCACTTAATATCCCAAGTTAGGAAATTGTTGATCAAGCTTGCTTAATCAACCATGCTGTGTGTGAAGGAAATTCCAAAAGTGCAGACTGTCGACCTTACTTTGTATGTTTGATTGTGTGATAGGTTATTGGCTCTTCTCACAGCATTCGCTACAAACAGCCCTTTCTTTTCATTGCATTTTCTACAGCAGCTCAGTCCTCCTTACTGCATTCAAAATTGTTCATCCAATAGAGCCTCTCACTCCCTTAAACTATCACCAGTGGAAGGAAGACATGGAGGTACTGCTCCGCACCAAGAAGCTCTTCAGACTCACAGAAGAAACAGAGGTAGTGCCAGTTTTAAATCATGACAAAGAAAAGTACTGGAACAGGATTGATGAAGCTCATGGATACTTATTCTCCTCAGTTTCTTGAGATCTTCGATTCCACATCCAAGGATTGAAGACTCCCAAGGAGATTTGGGACAAGCTTGCCTCCTTATTTGATAAGCAGGATGAGATGAGGGTCCATCAGCTAGAAAATGATCTGATCACTCTTAATCCATCCAACTTCAAATCACTGAATGAATTCTTCACAAAGTTCAAGAACCTAATATATAAATTGAAGCAATGCAAAGTGGAGAAGGATGACGATCAGCTCATCCTTTCCATTCTCACAAATATCAATGAAGACTACTCAGTCTTTATATCAACCTTCCAAACAGTAAGGATCGCCACTCCAAATTGGAAGATTCCCACTCTTGATGCCTTCATCCAATCTCTCACTTTTGAGAATGATAAATTGATCCAAATGGGGATCATTCAATCTCCCAAATATCAAGTTGTGGTTACAAGAGGAGATAAGGTAGAGAATGGCATAGGGAAGCAAAGAAGTGAGTCTCCTATGAAGAAAGAGCAGTCAAAGGATCCTTCAGGTTCGAAGAGAAGTAAGAATAATGGCAAAGGCAAGGTCCTCTACTCTTACTATGGAAGGGGCTTTTATTCATAAATCTCCTGTATGAGAAGACAACTTGATGAAATGGCTCTTCTTTTTAAGAAACACAACTTTTATGCACCTACTAGCACAAGGAAGGATGACTCTGAAGAAGAATATGAAGAATACCAAAGGAAAGGCCATGCATTGAAGGCTTGCTGCTCATCAGCACATGTCTTCCTCATTGATTTTGGAGCTTCCAACCATATGGCTGCATCCAAAGAATCATTCTCTTCTTTTCAGTCCTTTGATGGTCCTAGTATTCAGATGGGCAATAACAGTAAAGTCCAAACAAAAGGGAAGGAATCTGTCAAGCTTGAACATGGAAGGTTCAAAGATGTGTTATTTGTTCCCTCCCTAGCTTCAAACCTGTTATCTGTCTATCAGATGACCCATACTGGATCTCCAAAGCGAGTGATATTTGGTCCTAACTTAGTGGATATCATAGATATCTCTACTGGGAACATCATAGCGAAGGGTGTTGCAAATCATGCCTCAAAATCATATGATTTCTCACATTTCATGTCTCCTTTAGAACTAGTGCACTCTCAGCAGTCACTTGCAAGGGAAGGTAAAAACATTGCATCTACTTCTTTTGCAGCTTCTACTAGTATTGCAGATCCATCTTTATCAGTTTATGAGATTGAGATTTAGGGTGATTCAAATCTAGATTCAGTCCCTACTTCCAAACTGGAAGCTAGGAAGATGACTGGAAACCCACCTCACACTCAGAAAGGAAAGACCCTTGCGCTATGCCATGCAATCTTACCTCCTTCAGAGAGATGCAATAGACTCCCTGTAAGATGCTACATGGCAAGGGCTTAGTCTCACTACATTTAGAAGAATAGATGTGGTCATGCACCTCTTCATCCAACAAGAGACAAATGTTACATTCCTCCTTCCTTCCATCATCAATTTTGGAGAAGAAGGAGAAGTCTACATGCCATGCCCCAAAATACCTGTGCACAGCACACCATGCATGTTGCTTCGCTACCTCACAAAGATGAAGATTGCATCAACATGTTTTCATTTTTTTCAAACTTGAGACCTGATTCTACCTACTTAGATAGAGGGGGGCCTTTTTCCCATGTGGTTTTTTCCCTAGCTCCTTGTATTAAGCAGTTACTCTATTTTACTTAATGTAATGGGTGACCTATGGTCCTAGTTACCAGGGCCCACAGATTGTCCAAGTTAGCATTCAAGGGGGGTATTAGGATTCTTAATTCTCCCTTGTCCAATTTGGTCATATGTCTAAATCAGGAGTCATGTCTAAATCGGGAGTCCATCCAGTCTATTTTTAGTCACTAGCACCACTGGGTCCACTTAGTCTAATTGGGGCACATGTTTCAATTACTAAAGTGTGGGGAACACTAATTAAGGCCTACTTCCACTGATTGCACTTGCATGCATCAGTTTAGGAGCCTCCTAGACCAATCCCTACAATTTAGGAGCCACTGGGAGTGTCAATACCAACCAAGGTCATTTGAGTTGAGTTGGTGACTAGTCAAGCTAAGTTAGGAGTCAATTACATTTAGTTCTAGTCCTCTACATTCAGTTAGCGCTAGGTCTGCATGGATGCATGCAAGAGTGGTGCATTTCTCACCTACCACAGTCAGTTAGCCTTAGTCAACACTGAATGTAACACTTGATTTGTGTTTTTGAACTCCGATGAACTCCGGTGATGGTTTAGACAAGGTTAGTTAACCATTGAGTCCTCTGATAATGATATAGACAAGGTCTTAGTTACTTACAGTCAAGTAGAGTGTAATCAATTTGAATTTCCTCATGTGGATTTGAATTGCTTG
Source organism: Pseudotsuga menziesii (assembly GCA_001517045.1). Lineage (NCBI taxonomy): Eukaryota > Viridiplantae > Streptophyta > Pinopsida > Pinales > Pinaceae > Pseudotsuga > Pseudotsuga menziesii. Next base: position 65,067 of record LPNX010655657.1, on the reverse strand, counting down.
TTGTGGATTCGAATTGCTTGTGGATATTTAGCCATTTTACTTCATTGTAATTATTATCTAATTACTTTTGATTAATGAAAGCATTCATAGTTGCAAGCCATTTTTGCACTGTTTCATTCTTCAATTGCTAAGTAAATTGTGTGATCTATTTTGTGAGTTGTGTGTTTGTCTACATATCTATGTGCTCAATTTATACACTAAAATTTGGAAAATGCCTCCTAAAATTGTATTGTACAACCCCCCTCTCAATATACCTTTCCAATTAAGAAAACCCCTAGTTTCACCATATATTATAGGTATCCAGTTTTATCAACCCCAATTTTAATACCCCCTTTATATCATATTATCAAATTGCAACAAACGGGATCCCTAACACATCTTCGTATAAGAAAATAGGATGTTAAATAAAATAATAGTATAATGCTAATAATTATCCCACCGGGATTGTAGGGGAAGTTGATCAAACTGTAGCGTTAGATTGTGGAAGACCCAACAAAATAGTAATGGAGAAGGAAAAATGCGTAAAAAATAATCCTAGTCAAGAGTTCAATGTAACAAAGAATGTAAAAGATTGATAGTCCAATAGTCAGTGCAATGCTTAGAAAATATGAGAACTGCAGATGTATCACACTACAGCCTGCTAATCTACCAATTTATATCATGTAAATACATGTACAACCATAGCGAGCACATGTTTTCTGTAATATAATAAATTAAATCCCATAAAAATGCAAAATTGAAACCATTTCATGGATGGACTTCCCTACCTTCCTATCAAAACAAACATCATTGATGTTTTAACCAAATGAACATAGAAAGATTCCTCTTATTTCCCAATAACACCATATGATCATGTGCATAGCTTGGATTTGGGTCATTCACAAGATGCAATGCATTGCATCCACTTCCTCTACATTTATTCTTGCAATCAAGGGAATTAACAACATTTAGTTACTTTTTCTTGGGTTATATCTAGGTTTTTTTAATCTTTACAGGAGAGGGAAAAATCTCCACTATTAAGATTCAATGATTTGGAGGTATAAATCCAGCCTACGATTTGGAGGTCATTCCTTATCAACAGTTAAGACCGATATGAATCTATCGCATGATTTGGAGGTATGAATCTATCCCACGATTTGGAGGTATGAATCGAGCCCATGATTTGGAGGTATGAATCCAACCCACAATTTGGAGGTTATTCCTCATCCCACCCAAATAAACTAACCCCCAATATTTATAATACTGTGTCAAATTAAAAATCCCTCTTGGCCCCTTAATAAGAGGCAATATATTTTTTAGGTTTCTAGGAGTATTCAACCCCCCAATATGAATGGACGTGATATGATATCGCCTCACTAGTGAACTCCCCGTGGCCAAATCATTGCCTAGATTTTTGGGTGAAGAAAGTTTATGTCAAGTAAAGAGTAGGGATGATTTTATTATAAAGTTATGGTTTTATTATAAACATACTATCTGTAAATTGAAATTCATATTGAAGTAATTTAAAAAGTTGTCATTCTATTAAAATGTTTTTATAAATTATGTCTTTCTTACTATAAATTGAAATTCATATTTAAAAAGATTTCATTTCATTAAAATGTTGCTATAAATTATGTTTTCTTAATTAGAAAAGTAAAAATGTAATTTTAATTACTATAAAGTGAAATTCATATTTAAAAAGTTTTCATTCCATTAAAATGTTGCTATAAATTATGTTTTTCTTAATTAAAAAGTAAAAATATAATTTTAATTTTTTTAAGTGAAATTTAAACTTTGCACTTTGAGACATATTATAACTCTCTAGAAAGCAATGCACTTTACATTTTGGGCCTACAAGTCTTGCTCACCCTATTTACGTGAGCCCTTGATTAGCTTCACAGATTTTGGAAAAAAAGTGATACGTCGTGGAAATCTAACCTGAAAGTTTATATATTTTCAAGTGTGTAACATGTCAATGAAAGGAATCTCGTTTCACACATTTGAATTTTTAATATGTGGAATATTATATATCCCTTAAAAGTCGATATATTATTCCCATTTTCCAAATTTTATATTCGCAATGTATAAGACACATACTATTTAATAAATGTTGTCTTTGTCAACAATTAGATTCCCAAGCAGTTCAAATGGTATAAGACACATGCTATTTAATAAATGTTGTCTTTATCAACAATTAGATTCCCAAGCAAAGTTCTATTATTGGCACAATGAAAACGTGGGTTAGTAGCCTGTGTGGTATTCTATAACCGTACGGTAAGTTAGGCCGTACATTGTTGCGGATAAATAGTTGACTACAATGGCGCCGTTATATATGATGTATATCGCGATTCGCCAGATTCGCCAGCTTCCGCATCACAGCCATGGCATTCTATTCAAAGCTAGCCTTGACCTAATTTAAAATCGAGGCATATCCAGTTTGCATATTATTCTATATATATCTTTAATGTTTTGAGGCAACTTAACGTATTGAAAATACTTAAAAACAAATTTTCTTGTACTATTTCAGGAAGTGGATAGACAGAATATATATATATATATATATATATATATGTGGGGTTAGTGAAAGGTATTGTTATCAGTTTAATTAAATTAAAATAATAGTAGTATATCTATATAATTTGTGGTTGGATTATTTAATGTTTTTTATTCTTTATAATTTTTTAATTAAACTGATTCAATTCTATGTTATCCATGCCTATGCCTAGCTACATATTATCACCTCTATTCTGTTATTCATTAATTAAAAAATCAAACAATCAATACAAATAATTAATAATTAATATACGATCTATATTAATGCATACTCAGTTTTTTTTTTAAAACCATTTAAAAATGATAGCAAGCGGATAGAATTTGAAAACCATTTACTGATGATAGCAAGGGAGAGACTTTGATAGGCAAATTGAGATATGTCAAATTAAATTATTTATCTCAAATTTTCAACAAAAATGCTTAAAACACTTTACAAAATAGTTCAAACTGTTTTGCACCTCTACTCACACCGAATCATCAAATTTGCAGGTGGATTGGATATGAAATTCCAATCACAGATATGAAAGCCAGCGAAACATCTTACAAAATCGTTGAGTCAAATTTGATTGGATTTGAAACTCCAACATTGAACAGAAGGGAAGGGTATGGAATATAGATTAAGTTTTCTATGCATGGATATTGAATTAAAATGATTTCGTTTTAAAATTACATCCTTATTTGTGGTAGATAGAAAATGTATAAGTTGTATTACCTTCTCTTCTATTTAGTATTAGATGACCATACATTTTTCATTGATAGAAAATGTGTTACTTTATATTTATATCATAAATATTTCATTAATTTAAAAAAAAATTCTGTTAATATTATAAATATTTTATTATAATTTAAATTTAAATTTAAATTATTGAATTAATATTTCTTAATTATATTCACAAATTAATGATGTTTAATATCAATATAAAAATAAATTGAATGCCCCCTATCAAAGTTAAAAGACAGCTTCAAAAATAGAAATTGAGCTGCCCAATATCATTTTGATGTGAATTGCCTAGTAAATACTTTGATTTTAACTACGCAATAAATCCTTGTTATGAACAGCCCAGTAAACACTTGCAATAACTACCAAATATTAAAAAGAGATTTTATTTACTACTACTTGAAAAACATTATTCACTCTGCAAATTCATAAGGGTACAGTACGAAGCCAAGCGAAGAAACGGTTTTGATGTTTTAAGTGTTTTGTACACAATGGTGATCCATAAGGTAGATTATGACTTCACATCACTAGCAATACAAATTTTCGTGCACCCTTCGCAAGTGGCAAACTCACAACATGAAGTGTTGTCCACTCCCACGCTTAAAACGTCGAAGCTCGGGTTGGTTTCCAAACAGGAAGGAGGATACAACAATAATAACAAATAAAGGTGGCGAGCATGTAGGAAAAAGACGAACAATAGCCAAAGCAAAAAAACATGTAGCATCCTTAACAGTTGGAAAGTATATTTCAATAACGGAAACACCTGACTATCTCTTGCTAGCTTTGGTAGGGCAGTTCTGTGGAAAAATTGTCAGCGAAGTTGCTCTCCATAGGTGGATGGAGGATAATTGGAGCCCCCACTTGCGGCAGTTACCAGTGTTCCATTTTCTTTCGCGTGGTTGGATACTGTTCCATGTCAAGAAAAAGGAAGAAAGAGAAATCTTATTAGAGAACAATTGGAAATGCGGGCCTTCAAGGTTGATTCTCAAAAAATGGAATGTGGATTTTGAAGCAAACAGGGAACCCCATAATGTACACAAAATATGGGCCATCTTGCCAGGACTCCCCATGCTGTTCTGGAAGAAGGAAATCCTGGAAGCAATAGGAGACAAAATCAGTAAGTTTGTATCCCTAGAGGAAGAATGGGAGCAGAAGGTGGACAGAAGGTGTGCAAAAGTACTAATCGAAGTGGACTTACGTGATGGGTTGTTCAAAGAAATTCATATGGAGCTTCGCGGAAGCCTGTGGAAACAAAGGTTGGACTACTGGAAAATCCCATTCTGCTGCTTCTCATGCAGGACGGTTGGCCATATTGCGCGAGACTTTCCAAATCTAGAATGAAGACCTATGCAGTACAGAAAACAGTGGGCTAAAAAGACTGAACAAAGCGGAGATTTGAGCGAAGAAGCGTCGATAAAAGGTGGTGAGCAAGGAACTACCACAACTGAAACGGGTTTACATGCGCCTCTTAGTAAGCTAGAACCCCCTCCCAAAAAACTCCCATCTGTCAATGCATCAATCACATCGAGTCTTGAGCAGTCCTCTTCAAGGACATTTGTCTTGCATGCTGAAAGTGAGGTGGTAACTCATGTTAAGGAAACTAAGGACAATTCGAGTCCTGAGAAGTCCTCTTCAAGGACACTTGTATCGCATGCTGAAAGTGAGGTGGTAACTCATGTCAAGGAAACTAAGGACACTTGTTTTATCCCGGTTAAAGTGGAAAAAAAGGTGGCGTCTCCAAAGGACCCCCCTTCATGGATAAAGCATAAAATATACAATACACGGTCAAAAGTGTTGGCCGAAAGGGAAGAAATGTCGACCGGAGGGTTAGCAGTAGACATGGTGCCTAAGGTCACCTTGGGGAGGAAATTACACATTGCGATAGCTAAATTACAAGTCGAGTTGGATGTAAAGAATGGTAAACAAGAAACGATCGGTAGGGCCCTTAGAGCAGGGAAGGCCCAGGTCAGGGTCACCTGATGCTAGTTATGTTCTTCAACACGAGGGGGTTGGGGAGCTCCTCCAAAATAAAATCTCTCAAACGAATGGTCGCTAACCTCAAACCGACGATCATTTTTCTCCAGGAAACTATGATGGAAGGTGTAAAAGCTAAGGAATTATTGGAGTTGTGGTTCAAAGACTGAAGCTTCTCTAACATAAGTTTGGAGGGTCATTCGGGTGGTTTGATAACCGCCTAGAATCAGGAATTTGAAGAAGTTGCGTGTTGAAGCATAGCACAGTTCTTAAAATAGTTCTTAAGGAGAAAGCCAATGGAGAATCCTATGCTCTGCATAATGTATATGGACCCTATCAGGAAAGAAAAGGTTTATGGGAATAATTCTTCTCATCAGGACTGTTGGAGCCAAAAAATGTGATTCTCGGAGGGGATCTGAATCTTACTTTATCTGAAAAAGAAAATTGGAGTTCATCAGCTTGTCAACATTGCCTTGGGGCTTTCTTCGTTGCCCTCTTTGAGTCCAAATATTTGGTGGACCTTCAACCTCTGAAGCTAACCCTGACTTGGAGAAATAACAGATGCTGGGAACATGCCATTTCCAAGAGGTTAGATAGATTTTTTATTTTAGAAAATTTTCTTTCAGGGTCTCTGATAGTTAAAACATGGGTTGAGGTGGGAGGTTTATCTGATGACCTCCTAGTTCTCCTACAAATCCAAATCCCAGATTCTAAGGTGACTGCCCCGTTCAAATTTAACCCTGCATGGTTACAGGAGGAGGATTATCAAAAGCTGGTAGGGGATACATGGACCCCGTTGGAGGCTACTCCCAATGTCTCCTTCATGAAACAATTGTTGGAAAAATTGCAAAGATTAAAGAAGGTGACAAAACCCTGGGCAAAGGATTATTTGTCCAATCAACAAAAACAACTCAAAGAATTTGAACTTAATTTAAAGAAGATTTGCAGCCAAAATAACACAAGAAATTTTTCAGAGGAAGAATTGAAAGACTTCTGGGAAAATGAGCGAAAAAGAGAATAGCTTCTGGCTAAGGAGGAAGAGCTCTTAAGATTAAAGAGCAAAGCCATATGGATCAAGGAAGGGGACAACAACACAAAAAAATTTCATAGGTTCTCTACCCATAGAAGGAATTTGAACACGATTCGGCAATAAAGGATATGAATGGGGATATGGTTAGTTCCTTTAAGGAAAAAATGGAGGTTGGAGATAGGTTTTTCAAAAACCTCTTCAAAGAACCAGAGGGTTGTAATATTCAAGAAATACTAAAGGTCATTAGCCTATTTCCAAGATTGATAAATGAAGAAATGAATAATTTCCTGAAGGAGGAAGTTACAGAGGAGGAGTTGGAGAAAATTGTATGCTCCTTCCGTAAAGGTAAGAGCCCTGGACCAGATGGTTTTACTATTGAATTTTTTCAGGGATTCTTTGACCTTGTTAAAGGATATTTGCTAAAGACCATGCAAGAGTCTCAAAGGGATGAGAAGCTTTTGGGAGCCTTGAATTCCACCGTATTGGATCTCATCCCTAAGAAACAAAACCCCAGGCTCCTTTGAAGACTTTAGGCCTATCTCATGCTGCAATGTGGTATATAAGATAATTGCTAAGATTATAGCTCAGCGACTGAAGCCAATTTTAAGTGAAATCATAACAAATGAATAGTTTGGGTTTCTTTTTAATCATCAAATCCACGATGTAGTGTCCCTTTCGCAGGAGGCAATCCACACCATTAAGTGTTGCAAGAGAAAAGCTTTTGCTTTAAAGTTAGATCTCTCCAAAGCTTATGACAGGGTTAAATAGACCTTACTAAGGCTAGTAATGATTCAAATTGGGATGGATTTAGAAACAATCACTTAGATAATGGGTTGTGTTCAGTCGACCTCCTTTGTAGTTCTGATAAATGGTTCACCCTCCAATTTTTTCAGGTTGTCGAGAGGCCTCAGACAGGGGTGCCTACTTTCCCCCTTTTTATTCTTGTCAATAGCTGATGCCCTAAGAAGAATTATAAATCAAGCTAAGAAGGCAGGGTCTTATAAAGGAGTAATGGTGACTAATTCTGAAGAACTATCTCACATTTTGTTTGTGGATGATGTGGTAATGATGGGAGAAGGAACCTGGGAAAACCTCAAAGAAGCAAAATAGATTCTGGACTTGTATAAGAAGGCTACATGAATGCATATCAATGTAGAAAATTCCATACTCTCTGAAAATGGTTCCCCAAATGCGGTGAGGGGTAGGCTAAGTATCAAATTCTCTTACACAATAAAACCAATGGATGAAGGTTTCAAATATCTAGGGTTTGTCCTCAAACCTAATGCATATTCGTTTAAAGATTGGATGTGGTTATACAAAAAGATTGAAGGTCGTATTGGGTGTTGGACTAACAAGTTCTTATATAGGTGAGGGAGGTTGGTTCTTCTCAAGGCAGTTTTACAAAGTATACTTGTATATTGGGATACAATTGATTACATTCCAAAGGGTATCTTACATAAATTAAGGAAAAAGTTCTTCTCCTTCTTATGGTATGCCAGTAAACATTCGGAAGGAATCCCTTTAGCCAAGTGGCAATTGCTAGCCAATCTTAAATAATTTGGTGGATGGGGAATCAAGAACCCCTATTTATTCTGTCAATCTCTGGCTAAAAAAACTTTGTGGCGCCTAATCAGGAATCTTGATTCTTTATGGGTGAAGGTATTAATTTCCAAATATTTCCCCAATGGGCCTATTCAAGATTGGATTAGGATACAAGATAAATCATTAAAAATGGGTCTATAGGATGGAAATCCCTGGTGCTAGCTTTCCCTCAAGTAGGGAACTGGTTGGATTGTCTGTAGAAAATGGGAGAGAAGTACAGGTCGGAGAAGACCCTTGGGCAGGAGCAGGGGAGAGATATACTATTAGATGCCCTATTTACAAAACTAAGAAGCTTAGGAGTCTCGAAACTAAACCAAGATTTCTCTCTCTCCTTGTAGAGGGAAACTCTCTGGAAGAATTCGGAGGACCTAGTTCTAGAGGAAGAATGGAACGATTTTGTTTCTCTACTCAAGTCTTGTTTTATTCATCTAGAGGAGGAGGCAAAAGATAAATTGGTTTGGACTAAAAATCCAGCTAATGGGGATTTCACAGCTAAATTAAGCTACAAGACCTGGTCTCTAGAGTAGTATCAGGGTGAGAAATTGGATTGGTGGAAACAAGTGTGGAAGTGTGAAGGTCTCTTAAAAGCCAAAATAACTGTGTGGCTGACACTCAACAAAAAACTCTTCACCTGGGATAATTTGCAAAAGAGAGGATGGATTGCCAAGGAAGTGTGCACTTTGTCATTCAGATGAGGAAACTGGTTCTAATTTGTTTAATTTATGTTCTTATGAAGATTTTGTATGGAAGAAAACATGTAAGGAACTAAAGTATCAAGGGATGTCGAGGTTCTCTCTTGAACACAAGGCCAAAGCTTGTTGGAGTGAAAGATCAGTATGTTTATACAACACTTTCCCATCCCTTTTCTCATATGGAATATGGTGGGCTTGAAACACTATCATCTTCAATAATAAATTGATTCCTCTTGAAGTAACGACATCTTTTGTGGTGCAGTGGACCAGGGAGCATAAATCAAAATAAAAAGAGCCTAAAATAAGAGGTCTTGTTCCTCTAGAGATAAATAAAGTAGTTCCATGGGATTTCTTCAACAGTGCAAGCCAAGGAGACCCTCCTTTGGGATGTTAGAGAGGTGTGCTATACTTCTTTGACAAACATAAGATGCAAGCAAAGTTTTCTCCTAGTCATTGCACAAATAACAAGTCAGAACTAGCAGCCCTGCACTTGGTCCTAAATCTGTCTATAAATAACAATATAACTCATTTGCAAGTATTTGGGGACTCCAAAATGGTGGTTGAATGGGTAAACAGAAAGATATAGATCAATGCTCCTCATTTACAACAATTGTTGAGAGAAATCAGAAGGCTTTTGGAACTCTTCACAGGTTTTAGAATTACTCATATATACTGAGAGCTGAACATGGAAGTGGATGGTCTATCTAATCTAGCTTTGCTACTTGCTCCGGGTAACATGGAGACAACGAAAATAACAAAGAATTAGAATCAAATTCATATGATGAAAATATGGTTTTTTAATTTAATGATAGTGATTGTGTATAACCGATACAGTATTATGGGTCTGTAAAGACAAGACCTTGTATTTTTTGATATACTAAGGGTTCAACCCTTGATCTTATTTGTGAATGTAAAGAGAGTTCCCCTAGAACAGTCTATGGTCACTCTTTATTTAGAGTGATGTATATTTTCCTATTGGATGATATATATATATATATATATATATATATATATATAACAAAACTACAACTGCACATAGACACACAGACTTTTAAGATTGTGCAATTTCTACACTTACACAATATTTAAATTCACATAGAGTTTGTGCTTCCAACTGTAACGAACCTAAATTCTTTTTTACAATATTTTGTTTTCTTATCCACAATGAAAATCAAGTATTGTTATTTGCATGACATGTTGTCTCATTTTCCAACTCCCTCTACTCTACTATTGGTAAGAATAATCAAAACTACAAAGGATTACAACCATTTATTGTTGAAACATTCAAGCATCTATTTATATGCCTTCAATTCCTTATTTAAACAGGATAACTATGATAGCATAAATACATAAAGGAAGATTACTTATTTGTGAGTGTAACAACATTTAGTGGACATGCTTATATAAGTAAACTCTATAATTGCATTTACCCTTTTGCACTTGTTATCCATACCAGATCATGAAACATGATTAACTATCCTTATTTAGTGCTTACTTTTCTACTTGATTAACCCACTATAATCTACCAAATAACTCTTTAATTTATAATATTACGATTTAATAATCATTGTTTATTAGTGATATTAGTATATTGTTACTTTAATTTCTCTTGAACATAAACATCAGTTTGTGTACAAAGTCTTATCCAATATGCCTAGTTATCATTATCCACAATACAATATTGATGTACAAAGAAAGAGAACAAGTGCTCTTTTCACAACACAAAGTTACCGAGCATTAACTTGGATCAAAATACAAAAATAAGGTACATAGAAAGAGAGGAACAACAATATACATGGTTCACCTAACTAGGGGCTACATCCACAAATAATTGTTAATCGTTTTATGAATTTTTAATCAGCAAAGAATATTACAACTCGAGAGCACATCCACTGCCATTTATTTTTTCTTTGCCTCAAGGTCTCTTTTACAAAGATAGTTTTCTAAACTTCGATAACCTTGTTGTAAGGCTTCCCCTTCAAATCAAGGATTAATAGATACACAATTGTTCTCTCTTTACTTACTCTAAATTTATTTGCAACTATCAAAAGACTTATCTTACAAGTTAAATTTTATGTTTTCTTAATTAGAAAAGTAAAAATATAATTTTAAATTATGTTTTCTTAATTATGTTTTTTTTTTTGCTAGAGATGATATGCAGCAGATCTGGAAAAATGCGCTTTACCAATTGGAAATAGATATGGACCCTAGGTATTTTCGGATTCCTAAATGTTCACAAGAATCACTCGGCCACCAAGGTTGTTTGACGGCTTACGTATTGGGGCAGTACCACTCACTACACAGTGCACGTAAAAATGCTAACCGCTTGGCCACAAACGACAGCTCTTTGGTTTTCCTCACGGGTGGGAATCTAGTTAATCCGGTGGGGGTCGTTTCCCTTTTCACTTCGCAGGTCCTCTTAGTGGCCAGCTACTTTGGGGTTCCTATGGTACTCCTCACAATGAGTTTTACGGCTATGCCCAAGTACTTTCCACAGTTAAGTGGGTAGGGTTTGTTCCCTAATATGAATGAATACTACCACTGCAAGAAGAAGAATTACTGCAATAATCACAGTGCTAGAAAAAATGTGGTAGAAATTCCACCTGATAACAAAAAAAACCCGTAAGAGCTAGGGTTTCGAGACACAATTTTAAAATGAGCATAACCTAATATACATTGCTCTTATCACTGTTATAACCTATTTTTGGAACTGAAACAACCACTCTTCTTCTACCCACACAATTGGAATAGAAATCTGGGCACCCGATCAAAATATTTTCGCTCTGCAATTTCCACGGCCGTCACCGAAATTCTAAAAAAATGTTGATTTTAAATCTACGATATCTCCACTTCTGGAACTCCAAACGGGATGATTGTTTTTTTGAAACTGTGTATTTTTGCAAGAGGAATTCATATATGCAACCCGTTTCTTTTGATTCTATGTAAAAGTTTCAGAAATTGATCTTAAATTTTCCACCCAATTTTCGCTCTTTTTTTTGCAAAAAATAAGAGAATAGAAAAACAAATTCACACTTGTTCCAAGGAAAGTGCTCTGATACCAGATGTGGAGAACCTCCTGCAATAAACAATGAAAATGCATGATATAACATAATTTATGGATCACAGAAGAGATTTTATTAATCGCAGGCCACTTCAAGGGGGCAACCTCCTTTGAGCAAGCTCAATAAAAAATAACTCTTGGATGATTTCATTAGCCGCAACACTTATTTATATACTAAGTCTAATCTAGACAACTATTACTCCCCATGAATGTGGGATAATAAAACATACTAACTGGACGACTTAACATCAACTATTAATCCCCATGAATGTGGGATAATACAACATACTAATGGGACGACTTACAAAGCATATGCGTCCAACAAAATAAAATAACAAAATAAAGAGGAGGGTTAAAGTAGATTCTTAATAGATGGTTGACAAGTGGCAGCGCTAGCATTTCACTTTCTAGCTATTGCGGGAAGCAAAATTCCTATAAGTGTGGTTATGTTCCCTAAGAGGGGGAACTGAGCAGGTGGCTCATTTAATTCTAAAACTAACCTAAAGACCTATAAAATATTATTAATACCATCAAATTGAGAAGGAGGCTCACTACATTCTATTTCCAAGTGAATGAACCTTGTGACTGCTGCAAAACTGAAAAAGTGAGGCACACAAGGAATTTGATGAGGGGATAGCTAAACTGGAATTGCTGAGTTAAGTCTGCTACTAAGTGTTAAATTGCAACAAGTTCTGTGTGTCTTATTATCGAGTAATATTTGTCCTAGTGGTTTGTTGAACAGGCTCGGGGTCCTAAATAAGTAATCATGGTTGCTTCAGGAGACGGTTAGGTGGAAAAGTCTCCTTTGGGTCTTTGTCCCCCTTCCGCAACTTCTCCAGGTTCTAAATATTTGTCATTTATCTATGATTTAATTCTATATCTGTATTTTGTTTATGAAGTATGCTCGGTATCTACAGAAGTTAAAAGATAATTGTTTGTATTACTCGGAAAAGGAAGTTGTAATTACTTTCCTATGATGTTATAATTAGTTTTGGTGTTCATTTTTCAATGATTATAGGTCAAACATTTCTCCTCCTTTATTTTCATTACTAGTTATAATAACATTAACCTAATTAGTATTGTTCCCCCAATGTTAGTCAAATCCTCTTTTATCACCTAAGATTTCACTCAATTAGTTTTATGTTATTATATTTCATATCAATACTCTGGTTTTAAAAGAATTAATTTTAAACTCTTACAGAACCTCTTTTAAAGACCTCATTGTCCCTTTAGAGTTTTATTGAAAAGACTATCTATGTAAATATTTATTTTAGTAACAAATAATAGATAAAATTTTATACTCAAAAGTTCCCACTACAAGAATGAATCTTAGGGATATATTACTTCACTTCACAATATTAGTATATTCTAAGTAAAAGTATATATAAAGAAAAAATTTTCAGTGCTAAATTTTGAATCAAGGTTTCGAATATCTAACCCTAAGATATAGAGGACACACACACACACACACACACACACACACACACACATTATAAGGTTTTACAAAAAACAAAAATCAAAATATCTGAACTGAAACCAATATCAAAACCATTATGATTATGCTCAAACCTTATAGCTTTTATCGTATATATATATATATATATCAAATTCCAATCTATGGCAGATTTTTGGCCTCACGACCTAAACCCTAGTTACAGTTAGGGTAAACAAAGCTTTTAAGAATAAAATAGTAAATAAACAAGGTTTAGAGATCGAATCCGGATAAGGATTTTAGTTAAGCAGAGTTACATTACAAGGGATTTATGGCCTACAAAACTACAAGATGTTATTAAAAATACTAAATCGACATCATTGGAAGGCCACAACTCTAGTTGTAGGCTAAAGTTCGTCTTAGTATTATCATCCACATTTTAAACATACAGAAGAAATCACAATAGCCTTATGGCTTAATAATTACTATAAAAACAGTAGCATCCACTTAAAACTTGAATCGATTTGATAGTGGCCTCATGACCTTTCTCAAAGAAAAATGAAACAGAGAAATGGCCTCACGACAGTAATAGTTTTTATAAATAAACGAAGCTACAAAACTGCTAAACAAAACATGATAATACATCAACGAAATCCCTCACAGGTTTCTTAATAAGGAAAGAAAACATTTACATTTGGAGAGACAGTCGTAGAGATGTTCAATACACCTTCAAATCAAAACATAAACCATGTCACTATTCAATCTAAACATTTGTTGCACAGTCACTTCGACTCCATGGTCAAAGACTCTTCACAGTTGCAAAATGTAAATCCCTCATGGATACCAAAGAGAATTACCACTTTCATGCAAAAATACAAAGGCAGAGATGGGTTTCCATCCCATGCTAAGAAAAATGCAAGAGTGGATTCCCATCTAGATAACGCAAAGCCACAAAACCCCATAGCCATGATGCCACAATGATCCAAAAGGTTACAAGTATAGGTCTTACCGAAGCCATGGACATTTTTCTTGCATGAAGAGTAGCCATACCCCTCTGTCGCAGCCATGGACGAAGAACCCTCTTTGAATGCACACACCGGAGGTCATTATTATACCACAGTTTCTAAGGGAAGCAATGATTCTAGAAAACATAAATCAAAACAGTAAATACTTACCACATAAGCAACAATGGCGAAGGAGTTTCCCCAATAGTCGGCAGTTGAATGTTTAAATTACACAGAGGAAGTATTTTCAACTAGCAAATTCAAACCATGGCGGAGACATTACAACACGTGGAGCATCAAAAAGTATGAAAACAGTCCAGAGCCATCACAAAACCCAAATACTCATGTCGAGAACCAGATCCAAAAAGCCATGGCTCTCACAATAACAGAAACTAACTATTTAGCACAAAAAGGTGAAACAAGGTAAGTTAAACCCTTAGTTTTTAATGATGGGACATATATGATTCCCATTTGGAGCATTTACGTCGTCACATGGCCGACTTATGGTCGCATTTAATCAAGAGCCATAAACTTTAATACATGTAACTCCTTATTCATCTTAACCCTTTCTTCGTGTTTTTAGTTAAGGCAAGGGAAAACCTTTGAACATTGCTCAACCTTGTTTCCCTTCACATTTTTCTGTTGACCTTATGCTTGTTATAACTTAGGTTCTTGTATGCTCATGAGTGTTCTAGGTAGTTATTTTATTTCCCTTGTTTATATCCTTGGATGTGGCTTAATAAGGCAAGGAATATTCTTCTTAGGGTACCTGCATTTAAATATCAAAGAGTCTATGCGTTATCTCTCAAGCTAAGTAAGACCTTAACCCAACCCATTAGCTCATTGAGCAGTTTAACAAACAATATAGAGCATAATTAACGAGTACTATGTTTATAAATAGAGAAGAAGGATTATGACATAGTTTTCATAACTCGACGCCAATTAAGATAGTGTTGGCGTAGCATTCAAGTCTAGTAGAACTAGAACACAAACCAACAAAGTACATCAAACTCTAACTAACAGTAACTAAAAGTGGCATATCATTATTCAAAATAGTGTCGTTATAACAATAAGTTACATAATATCATCATCACATTATGACAATCATGTGCGTCAGATAAACGACTATAAACACAAACTAAAGAATATATGGTTTAAATATTTTCAAGACTAAACCAAGTTGGAAATGTTGTCGTAACTATGTTAAATATTGTTTATAGCTGCAGTTAAGACTATTTTTATTTTTATTTTTATTTTTTATTTTTTTTGAATTTTGGAGATGTTACATGTGGTATTAGAGCGAGTTCCCAAACACCAGGTCTGAATGGCTCACTCGCATACAAACAAGAAACAAAATATACTGATCATATTTTAAATTTATTTATGTACAGAAATATAAAATTGTGTTTTGCAGGAAAATAGAAGGTGTTGAAGCATCTGTTGAAAATGGATCTCATCACAATTATCCAGACAACATTTATGTGGAATTAAATAATCAACCCTCAAAATTACTGCAAACAGTGAAAGAGTTAAAGGATGAACTACAAACTGTGAAAATAGATAATGAAATAATTTTGGAACTAAATTAGATTTTACTAGACAAAATATACAACAGAGGAAAAGATAAAAGAAATGCGTATGAATTTGATTATGGAACAGTGTCATACAAACACAAGGGTAAGAAATTAATTTTTTCTAATAGTGAGTCTTCTTCAGGAGTTAAATTAAGGTCACATAAAGGAAGGTGTAAATACACAAGTGAAATTAGTGAAAGCGACCGTAGTCCTAGGAAAAAGAAGTATAAACCTTACGGAGAAATCTCAGGAGAATTTAAGACGATAAAACCTCCTATGTTTAATGAGGAAATGGAAAATGGTGAAGAAGTCGAGGCTTTGTTATCAGGGATGAAAAAATACTTTCATATTTATAACTACTCCAATAGACTAAAAGCCCAGATGGCTATCTACAACCTAACCGAAAAATATGACATCTGGTAGCAGGACATAAAAAGAGTAAAAAATCTTAAAGAAAAGTATTTAACCTGGAGAGTATTTAAAAAGTGCTTTAAATGAAAATTCTTATCTAAACACTACTATGAAGAAAGAGCTAAATAGTTTTATGAACTAAAACTTGGCTCAATGTCAATGAAAGAGTTAAGTAGCAAATTTCTAAGTTTACTAAGATATGTACCATATATAATGGACGAAAAGCCTAAAATACAAATGTTTTTAAGTTGTCTGCCCACTAGCTTCAAGGATAGAATTTAATTTGATAATCCAAATACCTTTGAAGAGGCAATGAGAAAAGCTGACTTCTATTACAAACAGAGTAAGAAGAGAGAAAGCATACCTAACTGGGAGAATAAGAGAACGAGTAACTTTGATGAAAAGAGAAAATGTTTTAAGTCAAATAAAAGTTTTTTAAATAATTCTCGATATTTCTCTAAGAACAATTATCAACGAACATATTTTAAAAGTAAAAAACAACAAAATATTACAGCACCAAAAGGCAGAGATATTCATAATAATTATGTTAAAAGTAATGAACATAAGGAACCTATAAAGTGTTGGGAATGTCAGGGACCTCATTATGCAAAGGATTGTCTGAACAGAAGGATGAACTACAACAATGTGTATCACATTCAGGAAGAGGAAATAGTTGGAGATATAGCAAAGAAAATGCCCAAAATAAATGCATCCTTGAAAAATCGACCAGATGACAATCAAACTTCCATGGTGGAAATACAAGCTATGATACAAAACCAGTATGTTTCTATTCTGATTGACCCAAGTGCTAGTTTAAGCTATGTGTCACCTAGCATAGTGGAAAAATGCAATTTATTTTTGAAAAAAATTGAAAAGTCTTGGCTGGTTCAGTTGGCTACAAGGACTAAAAGGAAAGTAGTTAATTATGTTGAAAATTGTGATTTGTTCATGAGTTAGTTCAAAAATCATGTCAAGTTAAATGTATTACCGTTAGGATGTTATGATGTTTTAATAGGTATGGATTGGCTAGAAAGACATCAGGTAATTTTAAATTTTTTTCAGAAAACATTTACTTGTTTAAATGATAAAGGAGAAATGATTACAGTCAAAAGAATACCCACTAGGAAAGTTTATGTAGACAAATCTCAGCCTTACAAATGAAAAAGGTTGTAAGAAAAGGTTGTAAAGACTTTTTTGTACATATAATAAATAACGAACATATGGACAAAGAAGATAAGCTGAAATTTGATGATATTCCAATCCTACAAGATTTCTTAGATGTTTCCCCAAAAGAAATCCCATGATTACATCCAAAGAGAGATCTGGATTTTACGATTGAACTAATACTAGGAGATGTACCTAATTCCAAGGCTCCTTATCGAATGAACATTTTAGAACTTAACTAATTAAAATTACAACTACAAGAACTGATAGATAAAAAATATGTACGACCAAGTGTATCCCCATGGGGAGTACTTGTCTTATTTGTTAAAAAGAAATATGGTACATTACATCTATGTATAGACTACCTTCAACTGAAAAA
Source organism: Pseudotsuga menziesii (assembly GCA_001517045.1). Lineage (NCBI taxonomy): Eukaryota > Viridiplantae > Streptophyta > Pinopsida > Pinales > Pinaceae > Pseudotsuga > Pseudotsuga menziesii. The sequence goes on along the minus strand of LPNX010655657.1, from coordinate 47,494 downwards.
AATGACAATTAAAAATAGATATCATTTGCCCCACATCGATGATCTATTTTATCAGATACGTAAAGCGACGATATTTTCAAAAATAGACTTGAGATCTGGATATCATGAAGTCAGAATTAAAGACACGGATATTTTTAAACCTGCTTTCAGAACTAGATACAGACACTATGAGTTTGTGGTTATGCCCTTTGGGCTAACAAATGTTCCAAGAAATTTTATGTCTTTAATGAACAGTGTCTTAAGCAAATACTTAGATAAGTTTTTAGTCATCTTCATAGATGACATATTAATTTATTCGAAAATGAAGGAAGACCATAATGAACACTTGCAGAGAATGCTATAGGTTCTGATAGAACATAAACTATATGCTAAATTGAGTAAGTGTGAATTTTACAAAGATAAAATATAGTATCTAGGTCATGTGATATCCAAGGAAGGAATATCCATAGACCCGAATAAGATAAAAGTGATAATTGATTGGCTTGTTCCCAAATAGGTAATTGATGTACGATCATTCATGGGAATAATGGGTTATTACAGGAAATTTATAGAAGGATTCTCGAAGATTGCGAATGACATAACATCATTACAGAAAAAGGAAAAAATATTTGTCTAGGATCAAAAGTGTAAAGAAATCCTTAATAGATTAAAAGAACTATTAACTACTGCACCTATACTAAATATAGATCCAAACAAGTATTTCGTTGCATGCATGAACACATGCAGTAAAGGATTGGGTGAAGTACTGACACAAGAAGGTCACATAATTTATTATGAATCAAGGAAGTTAAAAAACATGAAAAGAATTATACAACTTATGACTTAGAGTTGGCTGCCATAATCCATGCTCTAAAAATGCGGTGCCATCATCTGATGGGTAAAATATTGTTGCTAATATTTAATAACATAAGTTTGAAGTATTTGCTTGATCAACAAAATATGAACGTAAGACATGCTAGATGGTTAGCTTTCCTTAGAGAAAATGATTTTGAAATCAAACACATCAAAGGAAAGGAAAATAAAGTGGTTGATGCCTTAAGAAGAAACACAATAATGAGTTGCATAGCTTCCATTAGTAGTTATAAAATATAATTAAATGATAAATTAGAAGAAGGGATAAAAGTGGACATAAAATACCAAAATCTAAGAGAAAAGGTAACTCAAAATGTATCTGAAAATGTAAATACAAATTACAATTTAAATGAAAAAAGGCTTAATGTTGTATAAAATTAGACTTTATGTGCCTAACATACTAGAAAGTAAACTGCTAATTTTAAATGAAGCACACAAAAGTCCTTATTCCGGACATCTGGGGTATCAAAAGATGATAACAATGTTGAGAAAAAAGAGTATTTATGGCATAATATGAAGAACAAAGTTGATGAATACATAGCTAGATGTATAGAATGTCAACAAGTATAAGTTGTGCATCAACACCCAGTAGGTCTTTTACAACAATTACCAATTCCAAATTGGAAATGGGAAGTCATTAGTCTTGATTTTATAACTGGTTTGCCTAAAAATCAGAAACAAAATGATTAAATAATAGTAGTACTGGAAAAACTAAGTAAGGAAACACACTTTATACCTGTGAAAACAACTCATAAAGCTGTTAACAGTGCTGACATATTTATGAAGTAAAATTTTAGGTTACACGAAATTCTGAAGGTAATAGTTTCTGACGGAAATCCTGAGTTTATTGGAAAATTTTGGAAATCGTTGTTTAAGAACTAGAAAGTAAATTGAATTTCAGTACTGCTTATCATCCGCAAATATATGGACAAACAAAAAGAGTCAATCAAGTACGAGAATACATGTTATGAATGTATGTTAGATACTATCCCAAGAAATGAGAAAATTATTTGCATTTAGTTGAATTTGCGTATAAAATTCATTATCAAACTTCAACTAAGCTTAGTCATTTTGACATATTATATGGCAGAAAATGTAGTACTCCCATTACATGGAGTAATCTAGTTGACAGATTGATGTTAGGAACTGACTTGTTTAAAAAACTGGAACTAACAATGAAACAGGTACAAAGCAATTTGAAAACTATATAGGACAGACAAAAAAGTCATGTGGACCTTAAAAGATCTCGAAAAGAATTCCAAATAGGTGAACATGTATTTGTTAAGGTAAAACCCAAAAAGAACTCATTTAAGTTGGGGATTTGTGCTAAATTAACACCGAGGTATTGTGGACCATTCGAAATTTTATTTTTAATTATTTGTTTAAAATCAAATTGAAACTCTCATAAAACCTCAATGCATTTTCATTGCATGAAATTTTAATCTACACCAAAAGCATAACATTTTAAAATCAAATCAAGTTTTAGTAAAAAGATAAGTTTTAAATCTTACATATTATAATAATAAACAATATTTGTATACATTTGATTTAGAAGAAGTATATAACTTGCATTTAATCATGTAGAAGTGTACACTTCCATTGATTTATGGTACTCTATACTATATTATTTTATTAATAGATAAATTTAAAAGTTATAATGTTATTGATTAGTATTTTATTATTTTTTAAGAGTTGAATTCCAACTTAATTTATACTGGCACACCTACATAGTTTGTGGTTGGATCACGTCGATAGGGATCAAATAGTTGAGAGATAGTGATGGAATGGAAGACACTTTGGAAAAAAAATTATTGCTTATATTCTTCTTGTTTAACGGGTTCAACTTTGAGTTATACATGCCTAGCTATATGTTATCATCAACATTCTTCATATTATTTATTTATCAACTATCCATTATTTTTATATTGTTCTCTTTTATCTCACATTCTTCTAGTTATCTGCCATGAATTGTTGGTTATCTATTCATCATTTATGAGTTATCCATTCATTTCTACCAATTATTTTTATATTTTTTATAATTGTTTATTTCGAATTTTGAACGACTTCCATTGAATCAATTTTGACAATCCACTTGTCTCATCCTCGTCTGTAGATGAAAAAGCATAGGTCGTAGTCCACCCCTAATCTCAAATAAAAACGCCTATCAACGTAATTAAATAAATAAATTAATATTATGTGTTATCAATAATTTTTTTAGTTATTATTAATATCTTATTATTTTTATTACCTAGATGTGAGTGGTAACATCCTTCTCATTGTTGGACATGTATAATCGGCAAGGGACACATGGAAATTAGGAGGCCATAGGTGCCTTATATCTCGCTTGCATGCAAAGCACATCCACATGAAAACATTCAATTACATCAACGAAAATAGATGCGTGAAATTTCAAGTTTGTTGGGCGATGGTGTAGTTAATGTTGGGAGAGGCATAATCCCTCCTTTGGCTATGAAAGACATGGGCGCACATGGTGAGAAAGCATGCTCCAAGTGAGTAAATGAACCAGCATGCTCGATGGAATGAAGAGGTGATGTTGGAGGACGAAGAATAGTGTCATTAAGGACTAGTGTGATGAGACCTGAGGAGTATGTGGTTTACCTCTCCGTGGAGTTCGGCTTGTTAAAGAAAATGGGGATACAATGGAAAGCGTAGTTTGACACTTTGATGAAGTTATTTCCAGAGAGCTGTGGTATGTTTGTTTTTATCGAGATGATAGTCATGAATAGGGTGCAAAGTGGTTTCAACCTATTAGAGCACTCGTGGCTCCTTGGTAGAGGGCACAGAGCATACTTGGTGGGATTGGACACTGCAGGCATGACAATAATATTTTAGACATGAATAAATATCTTAAAGAGGAGGTCCATTTCCATATCAAATACACCATTGATGCAATGGAGGCATTCTCGGTTCAAGAGCAAGAGAGGGACCCTGAGTAAATAGAGGCCATCCATCCCTATTGGAGGATCAAGATGATTCTTTCATGGGTCATAATGCAACAAGAATTATTTCAATGGGAAACGATCAGGGTCGTTCATGGGATACGAGATGATTTGGACGACATCCACAAGAATCTGGATGATTTAGTTGAAGCTATTGATTCAAGGCCTAAGAGAGGACACTAAGATTAAGCTATGAAGTCATTTTTCTTTCCTCTTGTTAGAATGTTGGTTACGGTGGACCTAGTTTTTATGACGTTTTGTATACCTAGTTTCCTTGTGTGGGAAGGTCTTGGACAAAATGTATGGCCTATATGTCTCCCTTTATTATTGATAGACTCTCCTAGGCCTGTTTTCCTATTCATAGGCATGCTCTAGATCCACCTTACAAAGTTTTTTTGTTTGAGCTGGTTTGGCTTCTCTCTTAGCTGTGACCACGAAAATCACACTTTTGTACTATGTTCCTTTATTTGATAATAGAAGCCTCCCATCTTATTTAAAAATATATATATTTTTATTAAATTTTTAATAATAAAATTTTAATTTTGTTTATATTAAACTAGAATACCCACATAGTTTGTGTTTGAATCACATCGATAGGGATCAAATTGTAAAGGGATAGTTATGGAATGATAGGCAATTTGAATATTTTTTTATTCATTGTATTCTTCTAGTTAAACGGGTTCAACGGTGAGTTATCCATGCCTAGCTACATGTTATCACCGACATTCTTCCTATTATCCATTTATCAATTATCAACTATTTTTTATATTCTTTTTCTTTTTATCTCACATTATTCTAGTTATCTGCCATTAACTGTTGGTTATCCCTTCATCGGCTATGATTTGTCCATGCATTGATACTAGTTATCCATTCATCAACTAGCTACCATCTATTTTTTATATACTTATTTTGATTACGTCGATAGTTATGTCGATAGGAATATATATCTTAGAATTTTGGGGTGGAATACCATCTATTTTTTTTTATCTACTGGTGAGAATAACACAAGTGTACTATCCAGATTGATTCTATGGGTGTTGTCCAAAATTAATAATTGTTTTTTTCAAAAAAAAAGAAAGCTTAATTAACATGTGAAGTATTGTTAGTGATAGTTTTAAAAATTAAATTTAATCTTCAACTATTCGATTATTAGATACAACTACGAGCTTAAATCCATCAATCATTAGATACAACTATTAGTTTAACTCCAATGATTCTAGAACTATTAGCTTAACTTCAACTCTAATCACAATTATATTGAATGACTATTATATTAACTCCAATAATTCTACAACTATTAGCTTAACTTCAACTCTAATCACTCAAAACTTAGTCCAATTGGATTTGGAATCTAGGATTCTAGCTAATGTGCATTCATGTAAGAGTCGAACTCCTAATAAAATCGTTCGAACTCCTAATAAACTCCTCCAAACTCCTAATAAATTCATGCTTCTCGTAACGTCGATAGGTGTATATATATTAGAAATTTTAGGTGGAATACCATCTATGATTTTTCATCTATGGATGATAATGATACAAGTGTACTATCCACATTGATTCTATGGGCGCCATCTAAAATTCATAATTGATAATTTCAAAAAAAAAACTTAGTTAACATCTGATAAGTACAGTTCGTGATAGTCGGAAAAATTAAAATTAAAATTCAACTATTCGATTAATAGATACAACTATGAGCTTAAATCCATTGATGATACAACTATTAGCTTAATGTCAAATCCAATCATGACTTTTACTTAACTACAATTATCGATATATTAACTTTTAAATTAACTGTTAGGTACAACTACTAGTTGGAAAATTTGAAACTTCAACTTCAACTATTCAATTAATAGATATAACTATGATCTTAACTCCATTGATGATACAACTATTAGCTTAACTTCAACTCCAATCATGAATTTTACTTGAACTGTAATTGATGGTATATAACTTATAAATTAACTATTAGATACAACTACTAAGTTAACTCCAATGATTCTACAACTGTTAGCTTAACTTTAACTCTAATCATGAATATACTGGATAACTATTATCTTAACTATTAGATATAAATATTAGCTTAACTCCAATGATTCTACAACTTTTAGCTTAAATTCAACTCTAATCGCTTAAGGCTTAGTCTAAGTACATTTTGCATCTAGGAGTCTAGCCAATGTGCACTCGTGTAAAATAAAAAATAAAATCATTTGAATTGATGGAATATTGGGCAATAATGAGAGGGGAGGTGAATTAGTATTGATAACTTTTTAACAATTTAAACCACTTTTAATTTATTCATTAACACACATGATCAACAAGAACAAAACAAAAATTTATCGTGAAAGCCCAATTGGGAAAACCATCAATACTTTCTATTACTGCAAAATTATATTTACAAATAGTTTATGCCTGCTGCTATAGAAAATGATGGTACTACACCCTATTTACCAGCAACTACTAGAAGGAGGCTATGACCCCCTGGTTTTATCAGTTGCTACTGAGAGGATGCTATGACACCCTCTTTACCAGCTACCACTGGAAGGATAATATGAACCCCTTGTTTATCAGCTACTACTGAAAGGATGTTATGCCACCCTATTTACCAGCTACCACCGGAAGGAGGCTATGACCCCCTTTCAGGAATGTAGCCTTCCCTAGCACCACCCTGCCACCCTAATATGTTTTTATTTGACGTCTAGTTCTTCTTATGTCTACTTACACTATTACTAGTATTTCTTCATTGGCCTTTGTATTACTTACATCGATTTGGACTACATAGACACATTACTATCAAACTGATTTTTTTTAAATATCCATCATCTTTCCTTTTCAATAATCGCACCCTTTCAATTATGTTTATCATGCCCTTTCATCAAACCATCGCACAAATTCATTGTTTCCTTTCACAACATATTATGTCTACGTCTAATTAAATAAACATACTCTGTCTATCATTTTAATTTTGTTTATCCCTCTTTCTTAATTTATTCATGTAGCTTACTGGTTTGATTTCAGCGAAAGAACACTCTGACCCTTTTTAAATACTAACGTATAATCTCTTTATAATGTGCAAAAATCCTTCACTTTAGTTGCATACATTATACTTATACTATGTGTGTATATTACATACACCTATGCGGACGTACACATGGACAACCTCTGGCATGCATTACCAGATGCCCCCTTAATGTCCTATATTAACACTTAGACAAATTTTCATTTATTTCAATAGGAAAACTGTCTTTCCGCAATTTGTGAGAAACCCTTCCACGACTGCTTTTTGGCAACAATCTCTCTCCAATAGACCTTTCCGCATTGTCCTTTCTGCATTTTACCTTCCGCAATTAACTTCCTAAAATTGTGGATTGCATATTGCGGACAATTACCTTCCACAATTACCTTTCCGCAACGACCTTTCCACATTGACTTTTGCGCATTTACCTTTCCACGATTACCTTTTCGCAAGTTATCTTTCTGCAATTGTCTTTCTTAGATGACCTTTCCACAATTTGCGAGAACTCATTCCTTCCGCAATTTCGGGTTGTAGATTGCAGATGTGCATTTTTACTTTTCTAGAAAATTGCTTCTGCAATTTCCTTTCTGCAATCAAAAAATCATTTCTTTTGCGATTGCAAATTTTGAGTTGCAGATCTGCATTTTGTTTTTTCTTGAATATGCTTCTGCAATTCATCTTCCACACGAGTTGTTTCGCACTTTGCGGATGTGCCTTTCAATTTTTCTTGAAATTGATTCTGTAAATTTATTTCCATGACTACTATTAACCGTTGATCACTTTGTGGAATCCTCCTCGCCCGTTCATCAGTTTGTGAAACACGGAACTTCACTTTAGTGCTTCAGAATGTTATATTCCACACACATTTACTTTGCAGATCCTTTTCCTCCTCTTGATCTATTCTCTTGATACACTTTGAGCCATCCAACCTCTGCGAAATGCGTTCACTGCAACTCTACATCTCTGTGTTGATTGATTAGAGGACCGATCAATCAAGCTCGATCGAAATTGATCCCCTCATGTGTATTTCCATCCTCATCACATATGCCACATTATTATGCATGCGATGTCATCACTTCCTTTGTTATTCCTCTACCTCACACTGATTTTTCCTTGTCTTCATGTCTTTGGTTATTCATTTGTCATTATTTATCTCCTTTGACATCAATGACAATTATATTCAATATGAACTCCTAATAAACTCTTCCATCTAGGAGTTGGACATCTAGCTAATTACACTGATATGTGTTTATATCTTAGAATTTTAGGGTGGATTACCATCTATGATTTTTCATATATGGATGAGAATGAGACAAGTACACTATCCATATTGATTTTATGGGTGTCGTTCAAAATTCATAATTAACAATTTCAAAAAAATAAAATAAAAATAGCTTAGTTAACATGTGATGAGTACAGTTTGTGATGGTTGGAAAAATTAAACTTTAACTTCAACTTGGTAATTAAAACTCCAATCATAATGATCTACAACTATTTGATTATTAGATATAGCTATTATATTAGATCCAATGATGATACAACTTTAGCTTAACTTCAACTCCGATCATGACTTTAACTTGAACTGCAATCACTGATATATTAATTTTTAAATTGACTATTAGATACAACTATTAGCTTAACTTCAACTCTAATTGTGGTTATATTAGATTAACAATTATATAACTATTAATAATTCAAATATATACTTGTTGGTGTATTCCGAACATATTAATATTATTATGTCGATAGACATTTTTACTTGAGATTTGGGGTGGACTACAACCTATGGTTTTTCATCTATGGACAAGGATGAGACAAACGTATTGTCGAGATTGATTCTATGGCAGTTGTTCAAAATTCAAAATAAACAGTTATAAAAATAAAGAATATAAAAAATAACGGGTAGCTAACTAATGAATGGATAACTAACATCAATGCATGGATAAATCATAGTTGATGAATAGATAACCAACAATTCATGGAAGATTACTAGAAGAATGTGAGATAAAAAGAAAAAGAATATAAAAAATAATTGATAGTTGATAAATGGATGAATGTCGGCGATAACATCTAGCTAGGAATGGATAACTCATAGTTGAACCCATTTAACTAGAAGAATATGAGGAATAAAAAAAATTCCAAACTATCTTCCATTCGATAACTATCTCTCAACCATTTGATTCCTATCAACGTGATCCAACCACAAACTATGTGGGTGTGCTAGTTAATATGGTTGTTGCTAGTAATTGTTTATTTCAAATTTTGAACGACTCCCATAGAATCAATATCAATAGTACACTTGTCTCATCCTTTTACGTAGATGAAAAAGCATAGGCTACTTAGTCCACCCCAAATCTCAAATAAAAATGTCTATTGAAGTAATTAATTATATTCATAGATATTCTTTTTTTTGTTTGCAAGAAATTATCATCACTCGGGGCCATTGCATTTCCACCATTGGCTAATATAACCGCATCCCAGGGGCATCTAATCCGTCAAATTCACACGGGGATCGTACCCAGCCGCCTGGGCCACACCAGAGCTTATGATGAATGGATTTTTTGGGTGTCTCCTCCCAACTAACTCACCCCTAAGGGGATTGAACTCAGGTCGCCTTTCTGACGAGACCCACACCTTAACCAAATGAGCTAGCGAGATTTGACCTATTCATAGATATTCTTGTTTTGGAACTAAAATCAATTTAATTATATGGAGAAATGTTTTTATTTTGAATTTGGAAAGAAATGCTCAATTAAATATGTTTTTAATCACACATCTTCATGGACTAGAACTAATTAAATATGCTTTTAATTTTAAATTTTCATTTATTATAACTAAATGATAATGGGAGTGTCCACTAATTGACGTATATAAATACATGGTTTTTTCATCAATTAGTCAAATTAATAAGGCTAAGTACCTTTCATTGGATTACTAAATGGCTTCTCATCATTTTGCTTCCTGTTGCTTTGCATCCTCCAATACAAATAATATTACTGCCAACTAAGATCAGTTTCAATGCCAAACACCTATTTCATAACCACTCCCCTCCCCTCCATAGCCACTTGTCAACTATTTCAATTCGCATCGGTTTCAAAGCCAAACACCTCCCCTCCACAGTTGCCACTCAGTCGTTTTTTTTTTCCAACCATGAGAAACTCTCTGTGCCGCCCAGGGAACTGAACAACTTGGATACCAAACTCATGAGTCGGGGCCAGCCTCCTAATCCGGTAGGTTACAACAAGAGTACACCCACCACTATAGTCATACAAGAATTTTCTGGGGTGCATCTTTGCACAACATACACCTTCCCCGCAGGAATCGAAACTGTACTTCTATCAGGGAAACCATCAAAACTCAACGTTGTTCCTAGCCATCTTGCCCCTCACCCTGAGTTTTGAACATGAGACTTCATGAGGACCAAAACCCACAAAGGCCAACTGATCTACTCAATTGTTACAAATGGCATCATTTTCAAAACCAAACGCCTTGTCTCCATGCGATGCAATTTTTCGTTTATCTCTACCATTTTTTTCTCAAGCTTTCTTTGACGCTATTGAAGCAAAATGAGGTGGAAAAAGTCATTCTTACCTTCCATCTAGTCCGAAAAATGTAAAACCTTTTGCAATTTGTGACATTTATAGGATTGAACCGCCTAGCAATGGTTTATACGATTATACTTTGTATTGAAGTACCTATAGAGAAATGAGAAAATGAGAGTAGTAGAAAAATATTTGAGAGATCATATGGATAAAGCTTATCTGGATTGTTGATTTTGTCCATTTATGGGGGCACTCGGGAAATGTATTCTTGGTTGGATGGACATATCTAGAATGCTTAGATAAGCTTCTAAAACGCTTTAATCTTATCTAATTCATATCGAATATTATCCTACTTGTTGATTCTTCCCATCAAAATATTGCTGATCATTCTTCCCATCCAAGTGGGCAATTGACTTTGCTCCATACATGCATGCCCATTGGATGGCCATATCCATGCAAGAGCATACAACATAGTGGACACATGCGGGTTGGATGACCATATCCATGGAGCATATAGCAAAGTGTACAATTTGTTGCATTCCAGTTGGACGTCCATATCTACGTTGGATGGTCATATTTAAAATCTGTGGCAACTACCCAAACCCATAATTTAAGAAGCCTTGGTGGTGGATGACCAATCGTTCACTTTACGCCGACAAAACTTTTTATGTATTCTTATCCCAACACACTTTTACCTTGAGAGACACCTACATGATTTTGATGGGCTTTTACTGTGACACATTATTTTTAACTGTGACCAACTCCCACTTCGAAAGGACCACATTTAACTGAAAATTTATTAAAGGAGATTTCTTTATCTATTAACTTATAATATGAAAAGCACATTTCACCACTCTGTAACTTGGGATAAAATATTAAATAAGACTTGTGTCGAGCACTGTGAGGATGAAACATCCTTGTAAATTTCCAAGTTTGTAATTGGGACTGTAATTCTTTTGTTGTGTGGCCATAATATTAATTTCATAGTTTATGGTTAAATGCATACCTAATTTATGTTGCACTTATTCTCCAAAATTATTTATGTGAATGTTGTTTACATTTACCCTTTATAAAAGACACAATTAATCCACCGATATTTTACCCTGTAACAAATTGAGTTTTAACCTCATGTGTCCACCAAAAGAGAAAGTTGAATCCTGTTACAGACTTCCCACTCAAAGTCCGTGTCTGTCGCAATAAATCTCGATCCAAGTATAGCAAGTATTATTTTGATCAAAGTTAACCGATCAAAATAAAAGTTGGGATTCCCAAAAGCATTATGTAGCAGCCTCAAACCTTAAAAAGAATTCTTACTATCGCAGCCAGCTCAAGTTGACTGTGAAGGTAGTAGATCCGAGAGCTCCGATATATATATATATATATATATATATATATATATCGCGTGGCATTCGACTCAAAGCCAGCCTTGACATAATTTTTATATTTGAGAACGTCTATAATTGGGAATCGAAACATATTGAGTTTGCATATTCATTTATAAAGATCTTTCTTTTTCTTATTTGGAGACAACGTAACGTATTGAAAACGCGTAATTTCTTTGTTTTCTGCTACTAATTCAGGGAGTGGATCGACAAAATACATATTGTTTTCTTGGTGGAAGTAATTGTTCGGCGGTTAAAAATATTAAAAATAAATGTTTAAGTGTTTTTAGTTTGAAACATATAACCATTTAATAATATAATTCCAAGCTTTGATAATGATGTCTATGCATAATCAAAGGCTCATACTAATTCATTTAAAATAATTTCTATTTATAAGTGCCAACAAAGAGCCATTTGTAATGCAAGGGTTTAAAAGAGAAATGCTCAATTTAAATGATTAATATTATAAATATGCATATGGATGCATCCAGTTTTTCTATTCAAAACAATTAGCATTTAAGCTATAAACCATGTAGGATGAAATTTGATATGTTAATGCAGGGGTTTAAAAAAGATGGTCAATTTAAATGATTAATATTATAAATATGCATATCGATGCATCCAGTTTTCTATTAAAAAATAATTAGCATTTAAACTATAAACCATGTAGGATGGACAACTGATTTTGTTTTGTTCTATTTTTTCCAGAAAAAATATTGTATTCTATTATATTAAAACAAAATACATTGTATAGAAGATTGGTCTCTCAAACAGGTATCTAAACACATAACTCGAATTGTCTCTCAAACAGGTGCCTAAGCACATAAGCCTTTTTTTTGTTTTGTTTGTTTTTCCACCAAAAAAAATTGTAGTATTTTATTATATTAAAACCTAACATATTAGAAGTAGAGACGTAAAGATGATGGAACACAAAATGGGAGAAGGAAAGATGATGGAATACAAAATGGGCATAAAAATTAAGTGTGCAATGGAATTTCCTTCTCAATATTAAGCACCGGTATTTATAAAAATAGTACATAACAACAAAACCATAGGTAAATAACATGGGTCACAGAACACCATGGGTTACTAATTCTATTTGATGTGACCAACTCAATTACTCAACTAAGTAACTATTGATAATGGTAGAGTGAGATTACAATTCTTAACACAACCCCTTAATCTCAACTAGTACAATACTTTCAGCACTATCAATGCAAAAATATGTATGCTGGTCTTGTCTCAACTAGGCTTACATTTCATTAAAAACTTGAGCTTCACTTTCTTCCTTGAAGTGTACTTGGACTTCTTCTTCTTTGTCTTCTGGATCTTGATGCTAAGTAGTTGTTGTTCAAGTCTTCTTCGGCTTTTGGAACATAGTGCAAGTCTTCTTCTTCTGTTTTAATATGATTTTTTTTGTTGTCATCTTTGCCTGCACATTGAAATTTTTTGTCAGAAAATATATCAATATATTTAATCTCTTATTGGAAAGTGATATATTTAATCTCTTATTGGAAAGCATTCACATCTTCGTATTCCTCATCAATGGCAGTTACTTCGTCATTCTTATTGATATCTTCATTTGCTTGTGGGCTGACATGAAGACAAAGCATACTGTAGATGCTCATCAATAAGAGGAGTCTGGTTATCTCTAAAATAGATCTCCTTCAAGTTTCTGGTTTTTTGGATTTGGAGTGGATTGTCTGCTGGTATTTCTTCTATGTTGCTATCAAGTGTTTGTTGCTCAGAAGCACTATCACTCACATCACTCGACATAGCTACATTAACAGATTTGATTCCACCCTCATCAACAAATATAATTGAATCAACAATCTTTGTTGGTCTTACATGATCCATCATCAACAAATATAATTGAATCAACAATCTTTGTTGGTCTTACATGATCAATCACTGCTTGATAAACACAATCATCTTTAACTCTTTTCCTGATACTTTGCATAACTTACAACTAACTTACTTGAGACTATTGATAATAGTCGCGAATATTACAATTCTTAACACATACAATACCTATATGTCAAACACATAACAAGCAAGGCTCAATGAATTAAAAAGGATAGAATCCCTGAATCCCAAGTTACAAGGATGTAGAGGTTCTAAGAAAAAAGACAAGCTCCAGAATGGAAAGGCGAAAGCTTCAGAAGGGTAGCAAACATAAATGAAGACACCGCCCAAAATTTAATTTGCTTAGTATCAATTAGAATCTTCATATACCATCCGATCACATTAAAAAGAAAGCTTTCAAAATAGAAATTGAATTTGATTGCGTTGCGTCTCTGTCCTCTTTTGGATATAACTGTTTATGTTTTTTATTTGTTTCTTGACTTCATTGATTAAATCCACAAGTCATTGATAAATCCCACGGATTATTATACGAAAGCAACTGCCAACCGTTTTGACTGAATCCTGCCCGTCCAGAAAATTATTAGTCTGCTTGGTTGACTTTTGGGAAATTACCGGAAAATCCATATAAAATCGCGATGGAATATTATTGGAATGTAATCTGTCAGCATTTCCATTAGGTTAGCCAAAGACATCTCTTTCATTGTGTCACTAATACTTCATATCGTAACAAGTAAAGTGATGGTTAAAGTTGATAACAAAATAACAAAAAAAGTGGCAGGTAAAGTTGATAGGTTTAGTTAACTACTTAATTTTATATAAAAATTAAAGATTAAATTAATTAATAGTTATTTATTTATAAGATAATATAAATATTAAACTAATTAATTAATATAAACATTAAAAAAATATTGATATAAAAAAACAAAATATAAAAATAGCTTACTTAATTAAATATTAATCAAGATGTATTTAAGCATAACAATATAGGATGACCATGAAATAAATCATTGTTATACACTTATTACACTTTGGTTAATCTTGTTGATATGCTCAAGGAAATCCAAAATCTAAAATTTTGGCACAACTACTCAACTTGTGGCCAATAAATGTCAATAGACCATGGTCATTTTTGAAGCCATCTAAACTTAAAAATAAATCTAAAACATCAATTAAACGATAAACAAGTATTATAATTAATACAATAGTTCTAGTTAACCATTTAGCTAAGCCTATTTAAACTTTAATGAAGATGAATTTAAATGTATGTAACAAGATATGAAAATCCTAAAATGAATACCAGCTACACTTTTACACTCAAATTAATCTTGATAATTCTTCACTCAACTAAACCTAAAATATAATATATAAGGCCTATCAACATATATATTTAAACACCTATAATAAATATATTGAATATGCAATTTTGATATATTAAGGCCTATCAATATATATATTTAAACACCTATAATAAATATATTAAATATGCAATTTTGTGAATGCTTATTATATTTTATTTAGTTTTTAACGTGTCAAGTAGGTGGCAGGGACATCACGGTCCAGCTATTAATACATAGACGACTTCAAACATTACCATTCAACTGAAAAGTTCTATATAGGAAATGCATTACCATTCGACTGAAGAATTCCATATAGGAAATGCGCTGCAGGTTGCTAGTGCTCAGGCTGCCTCATAAGTCTCGTCTATTATGATCTAATAGATACAGGCTTCATAAGTCTCGTCTATTATGATCTGATAGATAGAGCCATTTATCTCCATTCGTAACTCTTCCAATATACTTTTCATTTCAAAACTGCCATAGATCAGATCTCCAGTCGAGTCAATAGAGCCGAGCTGCTGCTTGTTGAGTAGTAGTGGTGGGGAGCCCTTTACCGACAGATAAAAATATGGCGGGCGAATTGCAACCGGTGAGATTCTTTAGCTGCCGTGGGGTTTCTTTTGAAATCAATGGGAACAACTCTAATCCTCCTTCGACTGCTGTAACAAATATAAACGAAGAAGCTCATGATGCCAATCCAGCCGCTGGTCACCCTCGCTACTACTGGCGCCGTTACCCAACATTTCCAGCTATGTGTGTGTATGACGTTTCTTCTTCAATGGCAGGTGCTCCAACTCCACTGCCTGCTGAATCTGTTGTAGAATCATCATCATTATCCTGCTTCTTTTCAAAAACTCAAAGCCGTGTAGCAAGCAGCCATTTCTGCGATGTAGACATCGAAGACGAGAAGGAGGAATATGAGTATCTCCCTTCGGCCTTTACCATTTTTGAACCCCATGACATAGAAGACCTGCTGCCGGTGTTATCGAGACGTTCGAGTCATGTCTTGGCCGAGAGCGGTAGCTTGGCTCGCATTGCGGACGAAGAGTACAAGCAACAGCTGCAACTACCGCCGGCCAAGAAAGCGTCCACAGCAAAGATCCCGGAGTCGCGCCTGTCTGCGATATTGTTAGATCAAGGTCTCTTTACTGTCTATAAGCGACTCTTCGCTCTGTGTCTCGCACTCAACTTAGTTGGATTGGTTTTGGCAGCCACGGGTCATTTCCCTTACGGTAAAGAGAAAGCCGCTCTCTTCTCCATCGGGAACATTCTAGCTTCTGTGCTCTGCCGAAGCGAGGCTTTTCTTAGATGTGTATTCTGGCTCACAGTGAAGTTGCTTGGCAGGTGGTCTTGGGTTCCACTCCGCGTCAAGACTGCCGCTACATCGTTTCTCCAGTCTGTGGGAGGAATACACAGCAGCTGCGGGGTTTCATCCATAACGTGGCTCACTTACTCGCTCGTCCATCGTGAGCGCAGTTCCGATGAGATTACAGGCGTTGCATTCGCCATCTTGGGCCTGCTACTTATAAGTTCGCTCGCAGCATTCCCTCTAGTCCGGCACTTGCACCACAATCTCTTCGAACGATTTCACCGCTTTGCCGGCTGGGCTGCGCTGGCTTTGCTCTGGGCTCTGGTCATACTCACAACAAGCTACAATCCACTAGACAAATCCTATAACGTTCGCCGTTCGAGTCTTGTAGAGAAGGAGGAATTCTGGTTCACTGTAGTGATAACGTTGGTTGTAATCTTCCCATGGGTGTGCCTGAGAAGAGTTCCTGTAAAAGTGTCGGCACCTTCGAATCACGCTAGCCTAATCAAATTCGCAGGCGGAATAGAAGCAGGCAGCTTGGGCAGAATCAGCCGATCGCCTCTGTCGGAATGGCACGCGTTTGGGATTATATCCGACGGGAAGGAGGAGCACATGATGTTGGCCGGCGCCGTTGGGGACTTCACACGAGGACTGGTATCGCACCCTCCCACACACTTGTGGGTCCGTGGCCTTCACTTCGTAGGGTTGCCTTATCTCGTTAATATGTATAAAAAAGTGGTGGTGGTGGCAACGGGTTCGGGCATCTGCGTGTTCCTGTCCTTCGTGCTGCAGCCTTGCCCTACCGATGTGTACGTCATCTGGGTGGCCAATGGAATTGAGAAGAATTTCGGAGAGGAGATTGTAACAAAGATGAAGAATTACCCTTCAAATAAGATGATAATCCACGACACGGCTGTGTCGGGTCGACCAAACGTTCCGGAGATGGCAGTTGAAGCAGTGAGAAGGTGGGGGGCTGAAGTGGTGATAGTGACGAGCAATCCGGTCGGAAGCAGAGATATCGTAAACGGATGCAAAGCGGCGGGCATCCCGGCCTTTGGCCCTATATGGGACTCTTAGAACGTCATAGCCACTTACTTTTCAGTCATTAACTCAGAATTGTTTCCCAGTTTCCTCTAAAGCTCGTCTCGTCTCGTCTGTAAAAACTTGGTACTTGTTGCCAGAAGTTAGAAAGTTAGGATTTATGTGTATAGGGGCTCTTTTGCTAAAGTTGTTGAGCCTCCTTGTAATTATATTTGATCGGTTGGAGTTGCCTTCGATTATTAAAATTTTTAGTACGTAAATAAAATCGAAGTGTTCGTATCTGTTTTAGAGATATTCACTATATGATCTACGATTGTCTCTGTTGTGCATATAGAGCCAATCAACACGCTGGTTGTAAGTTACCCATAACACAGTCCGTGGCCTTTGCTTCTGAGGATTGCTTTAAAGATATATAGAAAAGTGGTGGTGGTGGCAACGGGTTCGGGCATCTGCTTCTTCCTCTCCGTTATGCTGCAGCCTTTCCCTGCGCACGGTTGCATATATGTTAGCTGGGCGCCAAAGAAATTGAGCAGAATTTCGGCCATGAGAATGTGACGAAGATGAAGAATTAATAATCATCCACCGTAGGGCTATGTCAGATCGTCCGAACGTTTGGGAGATGACAGTGAAGGTAGGCCGGAGCTTTTGAGCAGCGAATGTATTGCTACGGGGATCAGTACATTTCACTTTCCTGTTTCTCACTGCCTAAATTGAATTCCAATTGCTATATATTTAAATCTTATATTTCCAAATATGGCAATACATGTTGAAATGTAATTTTCTATTATTTATAAAGAAATAAATAGAAAAATAATAACACTTTTATATTAATATTTTTTTAAAAGTCAACGCGTGCATATCATATTTTTAGAATCTTGGAGATATTTTTTCTTATTTTTATTTATAAGAGTCAAGACATACATATCAAATTCTCTACAACCCTATATATATATATATATATATACATTTCTATTTTTTTCTTTATATTTAATTAAAACATATAAGATTAGCTTAAAAGAATCTTTTATATTACACAATTTTAGGTTAAAAGAATATATAAGTGTGTTTATGGTGGTGTATTCTATTTATCTTATGTTTTGGATTTTAGGATGAGTTTTTTTAGAATTATTATTATATTTTGGTAAAATCTAAAATTGAAAGTGTTTGAATTATGTTTTAAATTTATAAATAAATTTGGCATGCTCAAATACCTCCATAAAATCTAAATTATGCAATTTCTATACCTAATAACATATATGTGAGGATGTGTGTGTATCAATACACCTTTAACATACTTGATATTTTTCCTTCTTTCCATATAAAACATTGGTGGGATGATTTGTAATTTGTTTGTGAAAGATGTTTCTTAAAGTTTTCAACTAGTGTGGAAGTAGTTTGTTTTAGATCAACACTTCTAGACATCCCTACAAAAAGGAAAAGACCCAAACACGTGGTTAATTGATTCATTATCTCTCTTGCAAAGTGTGCATATGCCTTTCCTAATCCAATTTCTCTTTTGTCCATTATTTTATGTTAAAATTTTATTATATAGGACAAGCCACTAGATAATTTTATTTCTTAAATGACAAGACAAGTTCCAAATAGGTCTCCACCACCAAAATTTCTTAGCATGCAAATTCTCCTCTATTTTTGCTACATAACCTAACTTACCTCTAGTGACCATGTTCCTGGACCAAGCAAGTTTGTCCTGCTCTTCTCTCAATTTGATAGCACTATGGATAAGAACATTTACATATTGTCCCCACTCCATTTCTAGGTATCCTTGTAGATTTAGACGGTCTAAAGTCACCCATCCTTGAGTCCAATCATTTTTATTCAACTATGAAGCTACTTCCTTAGGTAAAAAGTCCCTTGCTCATGAAACACTTCTAGTGAGGCATCAAATAGTTCAGAGTTTCCTTTGGTTCTAATTCATGGATCCCCTCATAGATGTACCTTCCTACCATTTCCAACTTGCCAAGTATTCCATTTTCCTACTAAAGGGAAATCATTTACCAAGCCTCTCTAGATTATGGAAACGCCTTAACAATGTTTTAGTTCTAATCGAAATCAATCTTTTCCCTCATATACTTACTTTTCATATAACTCTTCTCGATTCAAGGCCTTCATTATAAACTAATATCCAAATGCTCTTGGATACTAAAGCTAAACTAAAAAGGTGTATGTTTTTTAAAGTCTCCACCTTGTGTTTCCTTTAGGGTTGCAAGCCTTGTTCACTTAACTAGAGTAATTCCTTCTTAGATCTTTTACCAATCCATAAAAAACTAAAGCACTTCTTTTTTATTTAGTTTTGCTTTAAGAATCCTAGATATTGACATCTAGTACACAAATATGTTCTCCAAAATTTCCTTGATTAGTAAAAACTCCACCCCAAGACATCCATCAATAGCATCATTAAAAAAACTCTAGCTTCCCCCTTTTTGTATATCCAAATACAGTCCTCATCACAATTACCACTTGGTTTTAAATCAAAACAAGGTATTTTACTACTTGATATAATTCACATAGAAAGAGAATTCCAACCTAAATTTTTCATTCAAACTTTCAATTTGAATAGTGAGGATTCCTTGTTACATCAATTTTTAAAGTACCTTCTGTCACTTGAGGAGCCATTTTTAAAACTAGATTCTATCACATGCAAAATTTATAATTGACAACCTACGAAGTACTCCACTTAAAAAGCTATAACATTTGTACACGGATCTCAACTCTTTTGTCTTACCACCTTCTTATGTACACCGATGTGAGCTCTTCTGTCTTACCACCTTCTTAAGACAAGTATATTAGAACACACATCAACACAAATGACAAGAAAAATGCTATTCAACTTTTTATAATAGATTTTTACAAAGTTGCGTAGCCACACAAAATTACCTAGGGGTGAGGAGTTGGCTTCAATTGGAAAAAAAATTTAGGCATGGGCATCAATGGGGAAAAAATTTATTTTTACAATTTATTTAATTTATGATTGGTGAAGTTTTCATAGTCAATTTAGCTAGTAGAAAATTCACATAAAGCTTATGAGAGAGAAGAGAAGCAAGACATGTTTGAGAGAAAATAATTAAATTATATTAGAGAATGAGTAAAATTGCTCAAGATATACATAACAGTAGTGATTTTAGATAGCAATGATTTTAGAGAGATCTCAGACACGTAGTAAAAACTATGCTTTGTGCCCAACAGTAAAGCGGTAAAAACTATGCTTTATGCTTTATGGAGTGTGTAATATTTCCAACACCTCCCCCTAACAATATTATGGTGTAAATGATGAATGGGTCCCAACAATCAAGACCATGTTAGGTACCCATTTTACAATGCATCTAAGATTGAACACTGAAAAATGGAGGAAAGAGGGAAAACCTCATGGGAACACCCCCCCGCCCTCGAAGTAAAATGTATCAAAGAAGAAAAAAGAAAGGAAGTTGCTAAACAACAATGTCCTTTACTCCAAGACAAATTCATGAGAAGTGGAAATCCTGCTTAGTAAATGTCTTAGTGAATATGTCAGCAGTCTATTTAACAAATGGACAATACTGTAAATTGATGATCCTTTCATGTACCACCTTTTTAATGAAATTAATTTTGACTTCAATGTGTTTGGTCCACTTTCATTGAATTGGGTCTCTACAAAAATTGAGAGTACTCATTGTCACACTAAATGATAGTTAGAGGATTGAACTAGATATTGAGCTCAGTGAGGAAGTTATGAAGCCAAAGTTCTAGAATAGTGATATTGGCCACTCCTTAGTACTCGATCTCTTCTGATGATAAAAAAATTGTGTTTTTCATTTTGATTTACCAAAAGACAAGAATAAAACCTAAACTAAGCATGTACTCGGAAGTGGACTTGTGATATGTACAGTGGACCCATGTCCATCATAGAGAACATGTCATGTAGAATGTCTTTGACCATAGAAATTGTTGAGGATGAAATTTCTGTGATTAGGAGTTTGCCAACATATAGAACTAGGATTAACAAAGAATATGAGGTTCTCAGCATGTAAACGTTTGAATCTGATTTACATCTCACAAAGTTTTGAGAAAGAAAATAAGCCTCCATCTTCTAATACCATGCTCTAGGTGCCTACTTGAGGCCATATAATGATTTTTTCAGTCCGCATACTAAGGATAAGTTCTATATGAACCCCTAAGGCTACTCCATGTAAATATACTCTAAGAGTTTCCTATGAAGAAAGAAAGTCTTCACGTCCATCTTGTGAACCTCCCACCCCATGCCTACTAAAATGGAAAGGGACAATTGAATGGAGTCCATCTTTTCTATTGGAGTAAAGGTTGCATCATAGTTTATCCCATGGATCTACTGAAATCCATTGGAAATCAATCTTGGATTGCACCTAATCACTTGTATGTCTGTTACCTTCTTGGTCCTATAGACCCATCTACATCTAGAAAGCTTCTTGTATAAAGGAAATGAAACCACATCCCAAGTCTGGTTCTCAAGGAGAGAGTTGTACTCCTCCTACATAGGAGCTTCCCAAAAGGGATTTTGTGTAGGGTTTGCATTGGTTTGTGGGGTTGAAGCTAGAACAATGTAACGATGCATGTGAAACACTAGTTCGATAGTTGTGAGTGCATGAGAATGATCCTCAAACTAGGACCTCATCCTCCTTAGATCCAATGGATCCCCCACAAGGTCACTTGTTTCCTATAGGGTGGTCTATGCATATATCTCACTTAAGCTCTTTATTCTCCAATGTTCATGTTCTTTCGAATAATATTTGGAAATCAAATATGAACCATGATATGAATGAGTGGACTCATAATCACAAATGTCTCGTGCATGAGGGAACGCTACACACATGTTCACGGTCGAGGAATTTACAAAGTGTACAAAAATTTTGCATTCCCTTTGGAATGTCCTCTTCTGCTTAGGCATTAAGGACTGACTTGCTAACCTATGTGATTCCTATAGGTTTGAGCGGGTACTGATAGTTAGGGAATCAGCTGAAGACTGATGCCATATACAGAAGATCTAGGGCATCAATATTATATCATCATTGGGTAGAAGAGGGCCACTAGATCCAAAGGCCACCTGCATGCACGACATCTGAGCATTATTTAATGATGCATGCACCCGATTGAGTCTCCATGCACATGCATTCAATTCAACTACAAATTAGAAGTTAAAGTGACCTAATTAGGTCAAACTTTAGGTTATTCGCAGTTGAAAGTTATAAAAGAAATATTAAGGGAATGGAGAAGACACTTATGAGTATTATTGATTTGGAGCTTCTTGAGTAGCAACACACTATGCGGCCATGGCAGTTGGGGTTGAAGACGGCGTCTTTAGCTAACGAGGTTTTAGCAGTGAAATATCTGCCCTAGTCTCATTCACGGTAAAAAATCTAGGTTCACCCTCTACTCTTCAACTTATTCATCCAATTGGAGTTATCCAGTATCCATTAGAGATTCTTTGCAGGGACATGTGTGTAGCCATAGGGGGGTTTTTAGTTGGGAAACCCCACATCATTCGCTGGGTCCTCAGATCTCTATTTTTCTTCAGAATACTAGCACCATTCTCATCAACGGTATCATCCTCTAGTACCCAGTGATTATCAACTTCCAGTTTGCTCATCTGGAGCAGTTCTCAGCGGTTTGGGAATTAGGGGGCGTGAGCAGCTAAACCTCCAGTTCAATTCGCTAGCCTGCTTGTTGATTTTAGAAATTCTACATGTGTTAGCCATCCTCTTCAGCATGGGAAGTATACCACTCCTACAAATTCTCACCTGCATCAGACACTTCCTTCATTGAAAATGTCACCTTTAGCTGATTGAGGGTTCATGCTGCTGGGGTATCACCGGAGGTAAGGAGCATCAGTTCTTCACCAGATCAGTTTTGACTGCATCCATATTGTCTCTAGAGCATCATTAGCCGTATTATTAGTGGTAAGTGTTGATCTATCATCATAAAATTCTCTACCCTAGTTAGCTATAAAATAGGGCCATTTGTCCAGCTCTTTGCATGCAAATTTATTATCAATATTATTGTACATCGAGAGGCTTAAACAAGCTCTAATGTAGAAAATAGTTGAATATCCGCATATGGGATATTATGTTGGTATCAGAGCTATTTTTCTTTCCATCTGTGGGCATGCAAAAATATAAATGAATTCAGAAGGTCCATACAACATTACTCACTGGAGACAGAGGTGTAGAGACAAAGAAGAGGAGTTAGAGGACATAGATTTGGGGAACATAGAGTATCAGTTTGGAAAAGGAAAAGAAAAAATGGCCGATGATCATAAAAAAACTTTCGATAGTCTCATATCAGCCATAAAAGAACTCACTACTGGGCAAAAAGAAATGATGAGTACCTTCAGGAAAATGAATGAGAAAACTAGGCCCACCCCACACAGTCCCTTATTTCCCAACAGTGATAGGGTATCCACTAGCAGTAGTAGGGAGAAATTACATACCAACATGCAGAGCCATCCCCATATATACAAGCATTTTCGACCCACCATGCCTCAATTCTTATATAGTCCAGTTGTAGTTCCTCTAGCACAAGCAGAACCAGAAGAATCCATGAGTGCCTATCTGAGAGAATATCGAACTTTAGGAGAGGAATTCCATTCAACCATGACCTTCACTGACTTTTGCCACTTTAAAAGTAAGAGAAAACCCAAAGCTTACAATAGGCCATTCACCCAGAACTATGAGTTACATCGCACAATAGGAAAACTGACTATCCCTACCTTTGAGGGCACTTGGGGTGGCCCAGCCTGGAATTGGGTGTAGAAGTTGGATACATACTTCCAGCTCAACCCCATGATTGAGATAGATGCCATTAAATTGGATACTTTTGACTTGGACGGAGACACACATGAGTGGTGGTACCACGGGTTAGTGACACTAGGTCACAACACCATCACATCGTACCCAGATTTTACATAGAGGCTCATTGAGCAGTTTGACTGAAAGGATCCTGAGGTACACTTTAGAGAGATAGCACAACTCAAGCAGATAGGTAGTGCAGATGCATTTATTTCATAGTTTCAGAGGATAGCAGTCATGGTGACAGATATATCAGAGAGCAGGTTGATTATGTTGTTCATTGAGGCTCTCACTGAACCCTTACGGGGATGGGTCAAGTCTTATAGGCCCACCACCCTAGCATATGCCATCAGATAGACTACATATTTACAAGATGCAGTACCCAAAATTAGGATTCCTCCCAAAACCAATTCCCATATTGAAGATGAAGAGAGGAAACCCGTCCAGAAAGAATGGCCGAAGAAAGAATGGATGGACAATGATACCCGAAAGGACCTTAGACGAAAAAAGTTATGTTTCACTTTCCATGAACCATTGGTACCAGGTCACAGATGTTAAGGGAGGGGAAAATCTTACTACATAGAGGCCTATTCCAACAATGGGGAGGATGATAATTATTAGGATCAGGAGCAGAGAGAGACACCAGAGATAGTTAAGGAGTGGCCTCCCTCAGGAGGAACCATTGCTACCATGGCAAGGGTTCCTAGATTCCACACTCTCCAGATCAGAGGTACCATACATCTTCACATAGTGGGAGTGCTTATAGATGGTGGGGAATCCCACAAATTTATTGATGTTGCATGGGTTAAAGGGAGAGACATTCAGACTGATAGTTTTGATGGGTTTCCATTAGCTACAGCAAGTCACACCATGGAGTGTAGTCAAAGGATTCCTGAATTAACAGTAACACTTGGGAATTATACAGTGATAGAGACATTCTATGTGGTGGATGTACTTAACATGAAGGTGGTATTAGGATTTCAGTGGATCTATTCCCTAGGGAAGTATTCCACAAACTACCAGACCATGGAGATGGAGTTCGCAGAGGCAGAGGAACATAAGGTAGTATTGAGAGGGATGAATACCTACCCTCCCACAACAATGGCATCACACAGGATGGAGGTAGTACTCCAAACAAGAGATATTGAGGGAACAATAGAGTGTTTTGTTACCTTTAGGAAACCACGAGATAAGGCCACACAACATCCAACACTATTCGAACACTATCCAACAGGTCAACCTCCAGATAGGGGATTTGAGAGCTGCCCCCCCTTGATGATGAGAGGCAATTGATTGTGATTTTGGAGCGAATCCTAGAGGTGCGAGAGTGGAAACTAAGGAATAGAATCATCAGAGACTACTTGGTTCAATGGAAATATCTACCTATAGAGGAGGCCACTTAGGAGGTAGAACAGGTATTATAGCACCCAACTTTACAGTTGCTTGAGGACAAGAAAATTCAAGCGGGGAGGACTGTAATGTCCTCTTTTGCTTAGAAATTGAGGACCGACCCAATAACCTATGTGATTCCTGTAGGTTCGAGCAGGTTCTGTTAGTCAGGGAATCGGCTGAAGACTGATGCCATATCAAGAATATCTAGGGCATCAATATTATATCATCATTGGGTAGAAGAGGGCCGCCAGAGCCAAAGGCCACCTGCATGCATGACATCTGAGCATTATTTAATGATGTATGCACCCGATTGAGTCTCCATGTGCATGCATGCAAGTCAATTGCAATTTAGAAGTTGAAGTGACCTAATTAGGTCAAAAGTTAGGTTATTCACAGTTGAAAGTTATAAAAGAAAGATAAAGTGAATGGAGAAGACACTTATGGTTATTATTGATTTGGATCTTCTTGAGTAGGAGCACAGCATGTGGACACATTAGTTGGGGTTGAATATGGTGTATTCAGCTAATGAGGTTTTGGTAGTGAAATATCTTCCCTAGTCTCATTCAGAGTAAACCATTCAGGTTCACCGTCTGCTCTTTAAATTATTCATCCAGTTGCAGTTATCTAGTATCCATGAGAGATTGTTTGCAGGGACACGTGTGCATCCTTGGGGGGTTTTTAGCTGGAAAACCCCACATCATTCACTGGGTCCTCATATCTTCATTTTTCTTCATAATACTGGTACCATTCTCATCATCGGTATCATCCTCTAGTACCTGGTCATTATTAGCTTCCTGTTTGCTCATCCGGAGCATTTCTCGGTAGTTTGGGAATTAGGGGGCGTGAGTAGCTAAAACTCTAGTTCAATTCGCTATCCTGCTTATTGATCTTATAAATTTTGCATGTGTCAGGCATCCTATCTAGCAGGGGAAGACTACCACTCCTACAAATTATCGCCTGTATCAGACACTTCCTTCACTAAAACTGTCACCTTTAGTTGATTGAGGGTTCATGCTGTTGGGGTATCACCGGAGGCAAGGAGCATCAGTTCTTCACCAGATTAGTTCTTACTCAATGAATATTGTGTCTGGAGCATCATTAGCCAGATTATTAGTGGTAAGTGTTGATCTAACATCATAAAATTCTTTTCCCTAGTTAGCTATAAAATAGTGCCATTTGTTTGACTGTTTGCATGCAAATTTATTTTCAATATTATTGTACATCGGGAGGCTTAAGCAAGCCCTAGTGTAGAAAACAGTTGAATATCCACATCTAGGATATTACATTGGTATAAGAGCTATTTTTATTTCTAGCTGTGGGCATGCAAAAATATAAATGAATTTAGAAGGCCCATACAACATTACTCACTGGAGACAGAGGTGTAGAGACAGAGAAGAGTAGTTAGAGGACATAGATTTCGGGAACACATAGTATCAGTTTGCAAAAGGAAAATAAATAATGGCCGATGATCATAAAAGAACTTTCGATAGTCTCATATCAGCCATAAAATAACTCACTATTGGGCAAAAAGAAATGATGAGTACCTTCAGGCAAATGATTGAGAAAACTAGGCCCACCCCACATAGTCCCTTATTTCTCAATAGTGATAAGGTATCCATCAGAAGTAGTAGGGAGCACTTACATACCAACATATAGAGCCATCCCCATATATAGAATCCTTTCCGACCCACCATGCCTCAATTCTTATATAGTCCAGCTGGAGTGCCTCTGGCACAAGAAGAACCAGAAGAATTCATGAGTGCCTATCTGAGAGAATATCAAGCTTTAGGAGAGGAATTCCATTTAGCCATGACCTTCACTAACTTCTTCCACTTTAAAAGTAAGAGAAAATCTAAAGCTTAGAATAGGCCATTCACCCAGAACTATGAGTTACATCGCACCATAGGGAAACTGACTATCCCTACATTTGAGGGCACCCTAGGTGGCCCAGCACAGAATTGGGTGTAGAAGTTGGATACATACTTCTAGCTCAACCCCATGATTGAGATAGATGCCATTAAATTGGCTACTTTTCACTTGGATGGAGAAGCACATGAGTGGTGGTACCACGGGTTAGTGACACTGGGTCACAACACCATCACATCATACCCAGATTTTATACAGAGGCTCATTGAGCGGTTTGATTGGAAGGATCCTGAGGTACACTTTAGAGAGCTGGTACAACTCAAGCATTTAGGTAGTGCAGATGCATTTATTTCATAGTTTCAAAGGATAACAGTCATGTTCACAGATATACCAGAGAGAAGGTTGATTATCTTGTTCACTGAGGCTCTCATTGAACCCTTACGGGGATGGGTCAAGTCTTATAGGCCCACCACCCTAGTAGGTGCCATCAGATAGACTAGAGATTTATAGGATGCAATACCCAAAATTAGGCTTCCTCCCAAATCCAATTCCCATATTGAAGATGAAGAGAGGAAACCTGTCCAGAAAGAATGGTTGAAGAAAGAATGGATGGACAATGACACCTGAAAGGACCTTAGAAGAAAAAAGTTATGTTTCACTTGCCATGAACCATGGGTACCAGGTCGCAGATGTTAAGGGAAGGGAAAATATTACTACATAGAGGCCTATTTCGACAACAGGGAGGATGATGATTATCAGGATCAGGAGTAGAGAGAGACACCGGAGACAGTTAAGGAGTGGCCTCCCTCAGGAGGAACCATTGCTACCATGACAGGGGTTCCTATATTCCACACTCTTCGGATCAGAGGTACCATACAGCTTCACAGAGTGGGAGTGCTTATAGATGGCAGGGAATCCCACAACTTTATTGATGATGCATGGATTTAAAGGAGAGACATTCAGAATGATAGTTTTGATGGGTTTCCAGTAGCTGCAGCAAGTCACACCATGGAGTGTAGTCAGAGGATTCCTGAATTAACAGTAACACTTGGGAATTATACAGTGATAGAGACATTCTATGTGGTGGATGTATGTGACATGAAGGTGGTATTAGGAGTTCAGAGGATGTATTCCCTAGGGAAGTATTCCACAAACTACCAGACCATGGAGATGGAGTTCACAGAGGTAGAGGGACAAAAGCTATTATTGAGAGGGATGAATACCTACCCTCCCACGATAGTGGCATCACACAGGATGGAGGCAGTAATCCAACCAGGAGATATTGTGGGAACAATAGAGTGTTTTGTTACCTTTAGGAAACCACAAAATAAGGCCACACAACATCCAACACTATTCGGACACCTTCCAGCAGGTCGACTTCCAGATAGGGGATTTGAGAGATGCCCCCCTTGATGATGAGGGGTAATTGATTTTGATTCTAGAGTGCATCCTAGAGGTGAAAGAGTAGAAACTGAGGAACAGACTCATCATAGAGTACTTGGTTCAATGGAAATATCTGCCTATAGAGGATGCCACTTGGGAGGTAGAATAGGTATTACAGCACCCAACTTTACAGTTGCTTGACAACAAGAAAATTCAAGTGGGAAGGACTGTAATGTCCTCTTCTACTTAGGCATTGAGGGCCGAATTGCTAACCTATGTGATTCCTATAGGTTCGAGTGGGTACTGACAGTCAAGGAGTCAACTCAAGACTGATTCCATATACATAAGATCTAGGGCATCAATATTATATCATCATTGGGTAGAAGAGGGCCACCAGAGCCAAAGGCCACCTATATGCATGACATCTGAGCATTATTTAATGATGCATGCACCTGATTGAGTCTCCATGTGCATGCATGCAACTCAACCGCAAATTAGAAGTTAAAGTGACCTATCTAGGTCAAAAGTTAGGTTATTCACAGTTGAAAATTATAAATGAAAGATAAAGTGAATGGAGAAGACACTTATGATTATTATTGATTTGGAGATTCTTGAGTAGTAGAACAGCATGCGGCCACGAAAGTTGGGGTTGAAGATGACGTCTTTAGCTAACGAGGTTTCGGCAGTGAAATATCTGCCCTAGTCTCATTCAGAGTAAACCATCCAGGTTCACCATCCGATCATCAACTTATTCATCTAGTTGCAGTTACCCAGTATCCATTAGAGATTGTTTGCAGGACACGTGTGCAACCATAGGGGGGTTTTTAGCTGGAAAACCCCACATCATTCATTGGGTCCTTAGATCTCTATTTTTCTTCAAAATACTGGCACCATTCTCATCATCAGTATCGTCCTCTAGTACACGGTGATTATCAGCTTCTAGTTTGCTCATCCGGAGCAGTTCTCAACAGTTTGGGAATTAGGGTGCATGAGCAGTTAAACCACCAGTTCAATTTTCTAGCCTACTTGTTGATCTCATAAATTCTGCATGTGTCAGGAATCCTCTCTGGCACAAGAAGACTACCACTACTACAAATTATCGCCTGTATCAGACACTTCCTTTGCTGAAAATGTCACCTTTAACTGATTGAGGGTTCATGCTCCTGGGGTATCACCGGAGGCAAGGAGCATCAGTTCTCACTAGATCAGTTCTTACTGCATGAATATTGTCTCTAGAGCATCATCAACCATATTATCAGTGGTAAGTGTTGATCTATCATCATAAAATTCTCTGCCTTAGTTAGCTAAAAAATAGGGCCATTTGTCCGACTTTTTGCATGCAAATTTATTTTCAATATTATTGTACATCGGGAGGCTTAAGCAAGCCCTAGTGTAGAAAACAGTTGAATATCCACATATGGGATATTACATTGGTAGCAGAGATATTTTTATTTCCAGTTGTGGGCATGTAAAAATATAAATGAATTCAGAAGGTCCATACAACATTAGTCACCGGAGACAGAGGTTTAGAGTCAGAGAAGAGGAGTTAGAGGACATATATTTGGGGAACACATAGGATCAGTTTGGAAAAGGAAAAGAAACAATGGACAATGATCATAAAAGAACTTTAGATAGTCTCATATCATCCATAAAATGACTCACTACTGGGAAAAAAGAAATGATGAGTACCTTCAGGAAAATGACTGAGAAAACTGAGCCCACCCAACACAGTCCCTTATTTCCCAACAGTGATAGGGTATCCTCCAGTAGTAGTAGGGAGCACTTACATACCAACTTGCAGAGCCATCCCCATATATACAAGCCTTTCTGACCCACCATGCCTCAATTCTTAAATAGTCTAGCTGCAGTGCCTCTAGCACAAGCAAAACTAGAAGAATACATGAGTGCCTATTTAAGAGAATATCGATCTTTAGGAGAGGACTTCCATTCAGCCATGAAATTCACTGACTTATGCCACTTTAAAGTAAGAACAAACCTAAAGCTTATAGTAGGCCATTCACCCAGGACTATGAGTTACAACACACCATAAGGAAACTGACTATCCCTACCTTTGAGGGCACCCGGGGTGGCCCAGCCCAGAATTGGATGCAGAAGTTGGATACATACCTCCATCTCAACCCCATGATTGAGACAAATGCCATTAAATTGGCTACTTTACACTTGGACGGAGAAACACACGAGTGGTGGTACCACGGGTTAGTGACACTGGGTCACAACACCATCACATCGTACCCAAATTTTACATAGAGGATGATTGAGCGGTTTGATCGGAAGGATCGAGAGGTACACTTTAGTGAACTGGCACAACTCAAGTAGATAAGTAGTGCAGATGCATTTATTTCATAGTTTCAGAGGATTGCAACCATGGTGATAGATATATCAGAGAGGAGGTTGATTATGTTGTTCATTGAGGTTCTCACTGAACCCTTACGGGGATGGGTCAAGTCTTATAGGCCCACCACCCTAGCAGATGCCATCAGACGGACTAGATATTTACAGGATGCAATACCCAAAATTAGGCTCCCTCCCAAAACCAATTCCCCTATTGAAGATGAAGAGAGGAAACCTGTCGATAAAGAATGGATGAACAATGATACCCGACATGACCTTAGAAGAAAAAAATTATGTTTCACTTTTTAGGAACCATGGGTACCAGGTCGCATATGTTAATGGAAGGGAAAAACTTACTACATAGAGGCCTATTCCGACAATGGGGACGATGATGATTATCAGGATCAGGAGTAGAGAGAGACACCAGACACAGTTAAGGAGTGGCCGCCCTCAGGAGGAACCATTGCTACCATAACAGGGGTTCCTAGATTCCACACTCTCTGAATCAGAAGTACCATACAGGTCCACAGAGTGGGAGTGCTGATAGATGGTGGGGCATCCCACATAACAGAATTTCAACCCAAAATCCAACACCTTGCATGTCTAAAATCTGACACTTATCTGTTGCATTTTCGACACATACACTTTTTTTATCGTCGATGGCGTAACGTCGAATCTTCAACATTATACTAATGTGGTTCGAACGTCGAATCTTCAACATTATACTAATGTGGTTCGAAGATCCAATAGGCCATTGTGTCGCATATTTGATCGTTTTTCCTTCCAAGGTTCCAATCAAAATTGTATAAACTGTTGGAAATCTGACGTCCTTCGACAATTGAAGCATCGACCCTCCGACGAACAGAAGTGTCGAAGGAATGGCGCTGTTGACGGTATTTTATCCAGCCCATCTCGGATAACCGACTCACGCTGACACTGAAAGAGTCAGCCTTCCGACGCAGTCTGACACTTTAACCGTTGGTTTTCCAATGAGTGGAGGCGTCGGAATCATGACACGACCGTCGGATGTGTTTACCAGAGTGTTGG
Organism: Pseudotsuga menziesii; assembly: GCA_001517045.1. NCBI lineage: Eukaryota > Viridiplantae > Streptophyta > Pinopsida > Pinales > Pinaceae > Pseudotsuga > Pseudotsuga menziesii. Next base: position 15,337 of record LPNX010655657.1, on the reverse strand, counting down.
AAGCACATCGAAAAAGCGATGGCTGTTGATGGATTTAAAAAAAAAAATCCAAAGATTAACTATGAGTTCATGCTCATATATTTTGTCTCTTGTAGGAATCAACACATAATATTCCTACAGTGGGTCCTCTTGAAAAAAATCTAAATCAACCAAAGAAACCATCAAAATTCATTAACAAAACCTAAATATAAAATTGCAATTCTAAAATTTCAACTGTCTTCCACACATAATCAGAATTTTAGTTAACTGTGAGGCTACCCTCTTGTTGACTGATTCTTTGTAGGTAATAGTATTTTGTATTGTTTCATGGTCTTATTGTCACTTCCATCATCACATAAATCCACCTACAACATGTCCTACTAACATAGATCTCAAACATCTAGCAGTCAATGGAAATTTCCTCACTTAATTTCTTCATTGCATAACCTCAATAGTATGAAATGAATCTATAATTACACACAATAACTCAAATATAAAATCACTTGTTGGAATTTCTATGCAATGAATTATCACTTATCCATGTAACAATAGCACAAACAACATTCTTAAAATGATTTCCAAAGGTTATGCTAACTCAAATCATGCATCGACAAATTGATTATCCTAGAGAATACGTAAGGAAGACTTTGAACAATTTTCTTAAATTTCTTTGTTTTTGAATGATGGACACCAAAACAGTATCCGACACATTTGAATCCTCGCAGAACTAGTCAAATGTATATTTTTATTTATTCCTTGGGAATATCAAATATAGTGATTTTAAAACACATCTCAGAGAACAAAGAAATCATGGATCCGATATAAATCTAAGTTAATAAACAAATCCTTTTACCTTTCAAAATAAATATGATTCATGAGTCCTAACTAAATAATTAAAATACACTTATGGGAAATTGACCTCAAATTGAAAGCTGTTAGAACTGACCTTGACTGAACTATCTTAAATATTGTTTCATATAAAACCCCCAAAAAAGTAAAAACAATACTAAGTTTAAACTTGCAATACCTTACTCTCATGCAGAAGGTGTTCATGATGTCCTTGTCCAAGGTTTTGAGAAGACTAATACCAGAGAGAGAGAGAGATTGGTAGTTGTAGGGAAAAGTGAGACAAATACAGACCACAATATCATGGATCAATACTCTCAACCTCAAAACATATATAAAAAAAAAACAAAATCTATTTGCATTTGCAGCAGTTGTCGACCCAACAGCTCTCCACCCACAAAACTCAAAATCCCTAATCGAGGTTCTACACCCAGCTTGATGAGATTCAAACTAGATTCAGTTAATTTTTTTAGGCCTTTCTGGCCACAAACAACTGCACCTACCTGGACTAAATTTTTAACAGCTACACTTATTGCCTCATGGCTTAGGGCTTGAGGTCCAAACTCCACTCAACGACATCCATCCACAGTATCTATATTGACCAAAGAAACACCTTATCCTACTGGCCTACAAGCAACAAATACAACAAAGACAACACTTTACCTTCCCAAAGCTAAATCACTATGTATCCTTACTCAAATGCCTTTCAAAGACAACGACTCCCTCTGTTGTTACTTAGACAACAAAATAGTGACAAGTGGATCCTTGGGAGAGGCTGGCAATGCAGGAAAAACATTGATCTTCCTTACAACCAAATTTATCCAAATTTATCATGCATTTCTTTTTGTAATTTATTATATAGGATTTCCATTTTTATGCTTTGTGTTGCTGTTGTGTTTTCTACAGGCTGGGAGCATGAGTTTATAGCATCCAATCCTTTTGCAGCTAGTGAATCCCTTTATTTTCCTGGAGAGATGGAAACATAGCTTTTATGAAAGATTTATTTATAAGAAGACCAATGATCAGTGGGTCAATGCCTTTGATGCAGTGAATGGAGTCTATGAAGGATTTCGCTGCTAAAACAAATAGATATTGAAGTTGAGATATCTCACGGTATAATAATAAAGTATTTGTCGGAAGAAGAGAAACTCTATAAGGCTTCACTGTTTCTTTTTACTAGAAGCAAACATAATGTTATATTATAACCAGCATCGGTGGATAAGTATTAAGCACAATGATTACCATCTAGCCACTTTGTATTAGCTATTATGCACGGGGCAAGGAATGCCTTATTGTCTATGACTTCGTACAAAGAGGCAATATTTAAGAAGGCCTTCATATTGAAGAGCATAAACCAAAGATTCCATATAAAGACTGGTTTACAATGGCTGTGGCGTTGCAGGAGCATTAGATTGGCCCACTTTTGACAAGCAAAATGAAGCCCACGAAAAAGTTGATCACAAAAATAAATTGTATGTTTTTTCAAAGCTTTTGCTTAAAAATCCTATTCTAGCTTTGTTAATGCATTCTAATGATATAGGCTTGCCTATGGATTCACAAGGGAAACTTATCAAATATATTACTATTTCTTCTTTGTATTTATGGTAAAATGATGGGTGAATTCTAGGGTTTCATCACATGCAAGATTGATGCTAGCATTGTTGGAAGAACACAAGCCCAAGGAGGATCTAGGGTTTTCTTGGTTGCTCCATGGTAAAGTTTGGTGAAATTATGCTTCTATGGATTGAATGGTGGTTGTAATGCTGCGTTTTCTCTGAATTAGGGCTTTTTACCATCTTTTGTCAACTTTTACATGTTACAATTGAACATCCTCTTGAAGAAATTTTCTCTTGTTTGTCCTTATATCTCTGATTTGTTCCCTAATTAGGATCCTCCAACAAACCCTAGAGGTAAATATAGTAGTAGTTCATGTGTAAATATAGACATTTGCGTGATTAGTGTAGTGTTAGATTAGATCTTCGTTTTTATAAACTAGAAAACCTTAGAAATTTTAAAAATTCAATAATCCAAAAATAACAACAATTTTCAAATTATAAGCCACCCTCAAATTTTGGTCTGCCTATTTAGCCCTAGATCCTCCAGTGCGTCACCTATGTTCTTGTATACATCCACAAACTTGAGAAGCAACGTAAAAAAATAGTCAAAAGTCATATCTAGGGTTTCATACTTGGCATGTTTCAGGGGTTGGGATAATTTGGCCTTGATAAAAGGTTACTTTATGCCTTACAACGACCCCATTTAATTGTTTAGTAGGGAAATTTAGGGACTCTTTCATTACTGATCAGTGTTAGTATCGTTTCTATCCCTAAAGCCTATCAAAAAGACTTGCAAAATCAACCAAGTTAGGGTCATATTTGAGTTATGGGGAAATCTCAATAATATAATTGAATTATGCCTTCCCAAAGCATTCTTTTCAGGCTAAGGAGTACTTGTATAAACCCTTAAAAGGATGGTTAACTCAGTTGGTAATTCATGTTGATATACCAATGTGTACAATGGGGTGAAAAGTTTCAATGGAAACTGAAAATACCAATGTGTACCATGCCCAAATCACAACCTACAGGGATAAGCACCAATATAAACATAGGTTTACCACTGCACAATCAACCATTAAAGTTGAACAAGATATGAGATTAATAAACAAATTAGAAAACTATCGGAGAAAGATAAACTGGGGCAGATAACAATATACTCATGCGGAATAATAGGGAAATACCGCTTCAGATACCATTTTCCTCACAAGTCTATCTATCTTTTTCTGTCTTTTGACCTTTCATATTCCTATCAAACTCAAATGCCTATAAAATTTCTTGTAATGAAATGCCTACATTTAATTTTGTTGTCCTATCTATATGGTATTTGTAAAGTATTACCAAGGGGCCAGTTATCATGACAAATAAAAATATTTAAGGTAATTGTTTAGATCAGATATAACAAAGTTCGCCTCTATGTATGGTAATCATCATCTTCAGCTAAATGTATGTGTGTGCACATGCATAAATACCCAATACACAGCTCAATCAAACAAAAGAAAACATATTTATACCTTGATTTCTGGATCTTCACACTGTCTTCTTATGCTTTACCTTTCAAAACATCATCCAACATACTTCATTTTTTGTCCTGTTGCAATAGTTTCATGTTAGGACCCATCAAATATATTTATTTTGGTTTATGAAAATAACAAAAACAATTCTATTACAATTAAAATTACAATACTATTCAACTATTCAAGTAAATTAATTGTTAAGAATATATCACCTAATAAAACATGGATAACCAAAAATACTATGTATATAAGGCCATCGATCTAATAAAAACTCCATTTCTTGCCTCTTAACTATGGAAATATTTCTCAACGCTATCTGTAACAAGTTCCAATGGAGGAGTCAAATAGAAATAGTGAAAATTACAGAGTAAAAATATAGAAATAGGTGTTTTTTAATGTATTCTTCCTTACCATTCATTGAGCTCCTCTCTGTTTCGAGAATAATTTAATATTCCCTACTAAAAAGGACCAACCAGATGAAGGTGGAAGCTCTTATGGCCCCTCCCCCCCCTCACATCACTCTCAACTCCCCAAACCCAATGCCTATAATTGCAAATAACAATTTATTTCATTATTTCACAAAGCAAATAACAATGCATCTACAATGCAAATTATTTCACTCAATAGTTGAAAAATGCTTTCATTAAATCATTATTTAAAACATTCATTAAACCATTCAATCATTCAACAGCCGAAAAAACCATTCATTAACTCATTCATTAAAACATTAATTTAGTTAATGGCAGAAAAAAATCAGTAAACAATTCAGTAAAGCATTCATTCATAAAATAAAGGGAAAAAGTAATAATTTTCTTTTTTATAAATAAGAATTACTCAATTTTTTTTATAATTAAGAATTACCAAAAACTATTCCATTCATCGAACTGTACATGGACTGTTCAGCTCAGAAATTTTTTCCTTCCTGTGCATGAAGACTGATTTTGTGCTATGCTTTCAAAAATATATTTCAAATTTACAAAAATTTTTAGAGTGATGGATTTATAAAAGGCTTGTGCGGATTTTCCATGGCCTTGGAGTCCTGTGTTTCCAAAATTTTCCATTCACGCCATCGCAATGTCAGACCCTTCTTTGAGAGCCTGTATGCCTCCTTATTTTGCTCCCTGTAAACATGAGTGAAAGAGATTGATTCAAAGAATGATAGAGAATGGGTCGTCTCTTCAAATAATGCATCTAGAGAAGCAGTTCTACATTTTCGTATCTTATTCATCTAGTTTATAACCACCATTGAGTCACCATATACTTGTGACTGTCTGCAATTTCTTTCATTGGAAAAACAGAGAAGTAATTTCAATGTCATGAGTTTTGCATAGTAGTTGGTTCCAATTCCCAGGCCCAAAGAAATTTGAAAAAAATGACTTTGATTTAGATATAAGCATGCACCTCCTGAGTTTGTGCACCGAATGCTTGTTTTCTTCCATCCAATCGCTAGACCTCCAGAGTGGCCGATGGCACTTTGCACTGTGAAGGAGTATTGTGGAAGAAGTGATGTTAAATTAGTTTCAACTTCCAGCTCTGGACCCATTATTTCTTGTAGAAGGATGACTTCTAGTGATAGAACCTCCATCATCCTTTTTAGGGCAATATTTTTTTCAGGTGCTTGCCAGACCCCTGCAGTTTAGGGAGACAAATTTCATTTGGGCACCCCATCTGGTGTTTGCAATGCTCTAAGCACCCCGAAAATGGTTGTTTGTTTGCCACTTGCCTGATCCCTGAGCACCATGCTCTGGGCCGTAGAGAGGTGAGATGGTCTTCCTCTCCCTTTCCCTTTGGATGTGATCCTGGGATTTACCCCTAGTTCTTTTGTAGGGATTTTTGGTTTTTGAGGGATTGAAACGTCCCTTGAATGAAGGTGGAAATGGATAGAGGAGGTCTGAGTGGGCGAGTCATTTTTTATGGTGGAAGGGGAGGCTACCTGGTTTGAATTGGAGGTACTTTTGAATGCGGGGGAGGAGGTGCCATTTTTTTGTGGGAGGGGCACTGTTTGTGATAAGGGTAGGCAAATAATTTTCCTCATTCGAAGATAAATCATTCAAATGATTACTAAGGGAAGAAGTGTTCATACCCAGTGGGCGAGACGTGATCGAATGCTGTTCCGTCTGTTGAGGAGGCCCTTCTGCTGCTACTACTCCTGCTCTTTTTGGTTGATCCAATGGTTGTTCTGTGCCCTCTGTTGCTACTACCAGTCCTTCCAGGCGATCCAATGGCTGTTCTTTGGCTTTTGTCATGGGGTGTTCTTCTGCCAGTCCTAGATTCAGGATGTTTTCTTTTGGAGCTCGAGGCCCCTGTTCACCTAACCCATTTCTTTCTGCCGGAGGTTGTGGGAACATAGTTGGGACAGTTTCTTGCCAAGTGTCTTGTCTCATGACATCTGTGGGAACGAAACAGGAGTCCCTCATAGTCTAGCAGCTGTTTTTTTGTTTTGGTTTGACAAGTCAGATTTAAATATTCCCTTAGGCTTGTTTTGATATTCAGCAAAACTAAGATCCTCGCAACCTTTCGGATTTTTGTTTACTGGTAGGATAGATCCACCTCAATGAAAGTCCCCAAATCATTTCCAATGTCGCTGAGTGAGGCTGGGTTCCAAAGTTCCCAAGGTAACCCTGGAAGGCGAACCCAGACCAATATGGTGTCTAATCTTTCTGTGTCTGCATCGAACAGATGCGTCCATATTTTAAGCTGGAAAGGGGTTTTTCCATATGTCTAGACTTTCCTGAGGATGTGGTCTGCATCCTCTTTGCAATTGAACTGGTATCAAACCAGCCCTTTGCTAATGGCGTGATATCTGAGCTTCCACCTTGCAGCTCAGTCCAATTATGTCTAACCCAATCTTCCATTTTCCCCTATGTTGGGTTTCATCCTTTGATTTTTCCAACAAGGGACAACCCATCCATCTCCTGTGCTTCTGTCATGGAAACATTTACACCATAAAATAGGTTACATTCTCCTTCGGATGGGTTTATACAGTTTTTTTTCCATTTTTTGGAGCTGGGGAAGGATTCCTCCAAGCTTTTATCAGACAGGGAATCTTTGCTTCCTGAGTTGGGGTTTATCTGAGGGCTGATCGAAATCCCGTTCAACGACTGTACCTGTACCTGTTCTGTGATGGATGCTATTTACTCTACTAGTGGTTTGCCTCCTATGTTCAGGGCTTCCTCTGAAGGTGGATATTGAAGCTTCGATTGAGGTAGATCACTGCGGAGGGCTTCTGCATTCTAAGAGAGCTGGTTTGATAGAAAAAGGGTGAAAGGTGTTCCCCCTATGCCTGGGTTTAATGGACTTGCTGCAAAAATCCCTAACAACCCTTCTTCTACGGGTGATGGCATGTCAGAAACCCTATCTTCTAGTCCAGCTGGCAATTTTTCAAGGGCATTATGGAGAGCTTCTGGTGATGGGATTGCGGGAATTTTCAGAGGTGTGAAGACGTCTAACTCATGCCATGGGTCAGCTGAATAATTTACCATGTCTTATGGTAAAACATTGTCTATCTCCATACTGATCACGGCCTTCCTTTCCATTCCCATGTTCTGGCAAAAAACCAAAACTGTTCCTTCCTGTAAAAATCAATTTAAAATGCCTTACCTGTCGCTGTCCTCCGTGGAGCCCCCATGGGCTCCTGCTTTATGAGATCCACATAAAACCACCATAGGTTCACATCCACCACAGAATGATCATTCCATTACAATATTTTTATTATATATTTATTAAAAAATTTAAAATCATGTAAACTTTAATTATTGTTTTATAAAAAAATCTATACCGCTCGTCAGATATCCGACGCTCCAGTGTCGGATAACCACCAGTTTTTCTTTCACACACGTCAAATAATCGACCCTTAGGAAATCCAACTCACTAGTGTTGGATATTCGGCAGATCTATAAATATTTTGTTATCGGCATTTTGTTGATTGATTGGTGTCTGACACATCCATGCAAAATGTCGGATGATGTTGGATTCTAACGTTGGAATTCGGGTTCAAATCCTATTGTGCCACAAATTTATTGATGTTGGATGGGTTAAAAGGATAGACATTCATATTGAGAGTTTTGATGGGTTTCCAGTATCTGCAACAAGTCACACCATGGAGTGTAGTCAGAGGATTCCTCAATTAACAGTAACACTTGGGAATTATACAATGATAGAGACATTCTATGTGGTGTATGTACCTGACATGAAGGTGGTATTAAGATTTCAGTGGATGTATTTCCTAGGGAAGTATTCCAAAAATTACCAGACCATGGATATAGAGTTCATAGGGTCAGAGGGACAGAAGGTAGTATTGAGAGGGATGAATACCTACCCTCCCACAGCACTGACATCACACAGGATGGAGGTAGTAGTCCAACCAGGATATATTGAGGGAACAACAGAGTGTTTTTTTACCTTTAGGAAACCAGCAAATAAGTCCACACAAGATCCAATAGTATTTGGAAACCATCCAACATGTCAACCTCTAGATAGGGGATTTGAGAGATGCCCCCCTTGATGATGAGGGGAAATTGATTTTGATTCTGGAGTGCATCCTAGAGGTGCGAGAGTGGAAACTGAGGAACATAATCATCAGAGACTACTTGGTTCAATGGAAAGATCTACCTATAGAGGAGGCCACTTGGGAAGTAGAACATGTATTACAGCACCCAACTTTACAGTTGCTTGAGGACAAGCAAATTCAAGTGGGGACGACTGTAATGTCCTCTTCTGATTAGGTATTGAGGACCGACCCACTAACCTATGTGATTCCTATAGGTTTGAGTGGGTACTGATAGTCAGGGAATCACCTGGAGATTGATGCCATATACAGAAGATCTAGGGAATCAATATTATATTATCATTGGGTAGAACAGGGCCACTAGAGCTAAAGGCCACCTATATGCATGACATCTGAGCATTATTTAATGATGCATGCACTCGATTGAGTCTCTATGTGCATGCATGCAAGTCAATTTCAAATTAGAAGTTAAAGTGACCTAATTAGGTCAAAAGTTAGGTTATTCATAGTTGAAAGTTATAAAAGAAAGATAAAGTGAATGGAGAAGACACTTATGATTATTATTGATTTGGATCTTCTTGAGTAGCAGCACAACATGCGACCATGGAAGTTGGGGTTGAAGACAACGTCTTCAGCTAACAAGGTTTCGGAAGTGAAATATATTCCCTAGTCTCATTCAAGGTAAACCTTCCAAGTTCACCATCCTCTTTTCAACTTATTCATCGAATTGCAGTTATCCAGTATCCATAAAATATTGTTTGTAGGGACATGTGTGCACTCATAGGGGGGTTTTTAGCTGGAAAACCACACATCATTCATTGGGTCCTTAGATCTCCATTTTTCTTCAGAATACTGGCACCATTCTCATCATCGGTATCATCCTCAAGTACCCGATTATTAGCATCTTCCAGTTTTCTCATCCGAAACAGTTCTCAGCAGTTTGGGAATCAGGGGGCATGAGCTGCTAAATATCTAGTTCAATTCGCTAGCCTACTTGTTGATCTTAGAGCTTTTGCATGTGTCAGGAATCCTCTCCATCACAGGAAGACTACCACTCCTACAAATTCTCACCTGCATCAGACACTTACTTCACTGAAAATGTCACATTTAGCTGATTGAGGGTTCATGCTGCTGGGGTATCACCAGAGGCAAGGAGCATCAGTTCTTCACCATATCAGTTCTTACTGCATGCATATTCTCTCTGGAGCATCATCAGCCGAATTATCAATGGTAAGTGTTGATATATCATCATTAAATTATTTTCCCTACTTAGCTATAAAATAGGGCCATTTGTCTAGCTCTTTTCATGCAAATTTATTTTCAATATTATTGTACATAGGGAGGCTTAAGCAAGCCCTAGTGTAGAAAATAGTTGAATATCCGCATTTGGGATATTACAGCCTTACTGAGAAAAACCCTAGTTTCCAAAATTGACCTTAAAAATAATCCCTTGTCCATGGACCCAGAGTAGAGGGCCACCCCTAGCACTATCCCGATGTCCTGAATCCAACAGAGTTAACGGTTCATCGATCCAAGCCACAACTATCATTCTATGGCACGTTTAATCCCACCTCCTACAGGCTTTCAGGGACACCTGTTGAATACCTACCCGGGGCATAGAATGGAAGCCGTGCATCAAAACGAGGTTCCATTGGGTCATGCAAGTGTGTTTAGGGAGGTTCCATGTGGGAACTCTAGCCACACATTCACAATCGAGGAATTTGAAAATCTTACCCCTATGTGCAAAAATTATGCATTCACTTATTGAGAAAAAACCTAGTTTCCAAAATTAACCTAAAAAATGATCTCGTGTCCATGGACCCAGAGTAGATGGCCACCCCTAGCACTATCCCTATTTCCTTAATCAAACGAATTCGATGGTTCATCGATCCGAGCCACATCCATCATTCTATGGCACGTTGAATCCCACCTCCTACGGGCTTTCAGAGACACCTATTGAATCCCTACCCGAGGCATAGAATGGAAACCGTGCATCAAAAAAGGGTTCCAGTGGGTCATGCAAGTGTGTTTAGGGAGGTTTTATGTGGGAACTCTAGCCATATGTTCACAGTCAAGTGATTTAAAAATGTGACCCCTATGTGTAAAAAATTCGCATTCCCTTACTGAGCAAAACCTTAGTTTCCAAAATTGAGCTAAAAATGATCCCTTGTCCATGGACCCAGAGTAGAGGGCCACCCCTAGCACTATCCTGATGTCTTGAATCCAATGGAGTCGACGGTTCATTGATCCAAGCCACGACCATCATTGTATGGCACGTTGAATCCCACCTCGTACAGGATTTTAGGGGCACTTATTGAATCCCTACCTATGGCATAGAATTCCTACCTCTAGGTTCCAAACTAGGGTTTCTATGGTTTAGAATGCAAACTATGGTTTATGGTGCAAACTAGAGTTACTAGGATTGGCTATAGGGTTTGTAAGCTAGGATTGGAAATGGTTATTAGGATAGTATTACCACTCCTTAACTACACAACTCCCGTGGGGAAAAAAATTATCGGATTCAAGGAGAGAATTATCGGATCCAAGGAGATGTCCTTATAGGACCAAATTCGATATTCAAGGAAGATGCAATAGACATATCCCAGATATAGTGCTAGATAATAGTCTTGGGCTATATGGCATGAGTCATGTAAGTATGAATATAATACAACAAATCCATGATGAAGCTTGTGCAATTTATCAAGCTATATAAGTCTATTCAATCTATCAATCTATAAAGAGGTCAATCTATCAAGCTGTAAATAATCATTGAGACCATGAAACCAAAATAATTGACTACCTACCTGTGATCATTCGGCTAGACCATTGAGATCACCTCTAATAGAAACGGTATCCTTTAGGCTCTTGTTCTCGGAGTAAGGAAACAAGTATTGTGACTTTGATGAGTTCTTTCTTGGAATTGTTTGCAGCTAGAGGTTTGTGCCAATAACTAAGGTTGTATAATGGTATACAATTTGACCTAGTTTATAATATTCAAATACATAACCTTTTTTCTTTCGTGCATGGGAAACCTGTGTCAAATATTCTCCTTTGATAACCATCGACCCAATTGGAAAATCATTTTCCTCGTAGTCGCTTAATGAGACAATGAGGGTCTGCTTCCCATCCAAGAAACATGCCAGCCAGTAGTCAGTGTGCCATTCATTGCCTCTCAGGGAAACCACTACGTATATGTTCCCTGCATAAAATAAAGTGTAGACCTAGGAGTGAGCTAACTAAACACAACTAGTCCTCAAACATTTCAAAGTTATCAACATAATAGTCAAAACGGGTTGTACGAGATATGAAATGTGGTCATAGTCATGTGAAATACTCGACTCACCCTCCTCCAACTAGGATAATTATGCAGTTATTTTTCAACCAATGCGGATTGATACACAATACCAGCTGTCAACCCAATCTATGGATTCAGTGTTGTCCCATTCACCATTATTACATGGATAACAAAAACAAGAGAGTTTCCTTGTCCACATTTAAACTATAGCATTGTCTGACATTCTAACTGAATGGAATGCATGAGTTCCTTGGACGGTCTTGCACTCATATAGGTGTGATCGATCTGCATCGACCACCTCCCAAAAATATCGATGTACATGTGATTTTTGAGATGATTGGTCTTTTTTCCTTTTGGCTCCCTACCCCATCATTGAGGAACACCATGCAACAATGGTCTTTGCATCTCGGATGAGCGAAATAGTTGTGAATTTCATCTCTTGCCTATGTAATGTAGTCTTGATGTCTCCCAAGTTCATCCTCATTGGTGACATGTATGCATTTGTCCAAAAATTCCATTCCACCACACCTTGGGCATGTCCCATCTACGTAACGCCCTTGATAAATGTGCAACCTTCTGTCCTTCTACACAAAATGATATGGATAAAGTCTCTAGATGATGTCGATGGCAATGTAGTTGAGCATTATATATGTTATGAGTGTTATGCAATACACACAATATATGTATATATGTGTCATAATAATAACCGTACTCAATGTGATATTGACAACTGTACATGTGTTACGAGTTGTGTTTATTTTAACATACCATGGTTTTCATTTATCGAAGGATCTTTGGCCCAAGTTAAGTTCATTATGTTCATGCCTAAATCTATCATATAATTCTATTTGTGTCATGTCAAGAAAATGTTTAATGTGGGGCTCATGATCCCTTGAACCCCTTCTCAATTTTAGTACATCTTTTTAGTTGGATGAAGGTCTACTATTGTCATGCAAAAAATCCTGCACCAGTCCCTTTACCACATCAATGAGCTTCATATTGGAGCGTGGAAACTTGCCAATGAAGGACCAAACGTCTGTTTGACTAGAGTCAAGTTGTTCTCTTCTAGAACAATACCTACAGAGTGCTTTGATATCCAATCCTACAAGTTTGGATGTAGGCTTAAGAAGTCGAAGGGTTGCATTGCGACCCTTTGAAGGAGATTTCTTTGTGACAATGATTCATTGTGACAACACACGGCGAGCTGCATTGCGGCCCTTTGAAGGAGATTTCTTTGTGACAACGATTCATTGTGACAACACACGGCGAGCTGCATTGCGATCCTTTGAAGGAGATTTCTTTCCAATAGTACTAAATGCATCTACTAAACTTCTGACAACGTGAGAAATTGGTCGAGACCTATTTATCATCTTGATCCTTAAGTTTTTCCTAACAATAGTCATAGACCTAGATTTTAACAATGATATAAATAATCTACATTTATCTCCATCACATTTAGAATCAAAATAGTTTACAAGTATATGTTAAGATTGATATGGAATACTGTGTTTAGACAACGTACCTTCAAGCGGACCAATGAGACTTTCATCGATATGTATACATTTTGGAGTTCTTCGGCATGGAGTTGCTAATGGAGGTAGGGAGGTTGGAACTGCACCCTATACCATATCACCTAGTCGGTTTGGCATTTGAACATGAGCTTCATGTCATTCCGTCTCTTCCTATCGGTCGGACGGTGGCAATTGGAAATCCTGTTGGGTGGTCTGAACAACATTGTCTTCTTCGAGCATACGGTCGACATTCATCGTCTCTCTAACTTTGTCACTTGTATACCTGCATCCAATTAAATCTGCAAAGGTTTCAGGTGGTCTTGATATGCACCTACGTTTTACTCCTTCATCAGTGCATGCAGTGCTCGTTCTTCAACTGATATGGAGACCGAAGGACCCTTGATAAAATGCTTTTGTATTTCTTGATGTGGATTGGTAGGAAGAATTGTGGCATCCTCAACAACCAGAATTGCTTGAGTGTCCATAGAGCGTTTTCGATTGGTCATGTCATTTCTTTTCTTTTCTCTAATTTCTTCAAGGATTTCATTGGGTATCCTCTTCCTTGCTTATTTTCTTGCTCAATTGCATGATTTTCCCATCACCACAGTGATTAATGATATATGGTGCTCCTCAATGGGAGATTACCCAAGCTTGGTTTCTTTGTTGAACAATCAAGTGTCTAGATACTCCACCACAATGACCAATGAAATATTTTCTTTGATTCTCCTCAAATGCAAGAAAAAAAAATGGTGCTCTTCAATGGGAGACTCCCCAAGGTTGGTTTCTTTGTTACTCAATTGTGTCTAGATACTCAAATTAAGGGGAATATTGGGAGGAAGGTTTCCTTTTCTAGATCCTCAATTTCAATAAAAAAAAATGTGGAGATGGTCAATGGTACTCTTCAATGGGAGACTTCCCAAGCTTGGTTTCTTTCTTGCTCAATTGTGTCTAGATACTCAAATTAAGGGGAAGATTGGGAGGAAGGTTGCCTTTGCTAGCTCCTCAAATGCAATTAAAAAAAGGTGGAGATGGTCAATGGTACTATTCAATGGGAGACTCCCCAAGCTTGGTTTCTTTGTTGCTCAATTGTGTCTAGATACTAAAGTTAGGGGGAAGATTGGGAAGAATGTTGCCTTTGGTAGCTCCTCAATTGTAAGAAAACAATGGTAGAGCTACTCTATGGTGCTCCTCAATGAGATATTCCACAAGCTTGGTTTCTTTCTTTCTCAATTGTGTCTACATACTCGACCACAATGACCAAGTTAATGTTTCCTTTGCTAGCTCCTCAATTGCAAGAAAAACAATGGTGGAGATGCTTTATGGTGCTCCTCAATGGGATATTCCCCAAGCTTGGTTTCTTTCTTGCTCAATTAATTCTTTATTTCTTGCTCATCAATGTATACCATTCTCCAAACAATACTTAGACACTTGTGATGGAGATTCTTGATGTCAAAAAAAAAATTTTGTCTGATAATATGGTGAAGAAGAGAATGAACACACTGTCTGCAACCTAAAATTGCACGTGAACTGTGAAACCTGCGTGAAATATGATAGAGTGTTTCTCGTACAGGGACTGCTGTGTTTTATACAGAGACAAACCGCGCACTCGTTATTGTGAACAAAAATGGGAGCACATTTTAACCACATAAAATGAGTGATGGTTTTGCTTGAATAGTGTTTATGAGCATTTAAGAAGGTAGTTCCATGGCTAAGGTATCATTCAATGTTTAGGAGGAATTAACAAGCAATCCTTAAGTCTTAGCACCTTAACACCCCCCCTCTATTCAACCTAACTATATTGTTTTAAAACTCAAGGGATGTGTGTGTGTGAAAGAGATAGGTTAGGGGGTGTTAGTGGTAAGGGGAGACATAAGGATGTGTGTGTGTGAGAGAGAGAGATAGGTTAGGGGGTGTTAGTGGTAAGGGAAGCCATAGGGATGTGTGTGTGTGTGAGAGAGAGAGAGATAGGTTAGGGAGTGTTAGTGGTAAGGGGAGACATAAGGATGTGTGTGTGTGTGTGTGTGACAGAGATAGGTTAGGGGGTGTTAGTGGTAAGGGGAGACATAGGGATGTGTGTGTGTGTGTGACAAAGATAAAGAAGGGGGGGGGTCCTTAGTGGTATGGGGTGA
>LPNX010655655.1:461654-483312 GCA_001517045.1 Pseudotsuga menziesii | reverse complement strand
TTTATTCCATAAATAAGTTCATCTTCAATAAAAGGAGTGAAGTCCTGAAAAGATTGAGATTGTTTTGCTTGGGAGTTTTTGTAGCTTTAATATCAATGTTTCTAAGGTGGTGTTCTGATTGTTTTGCCACCAAGATCTGTTATAACTTATAATCAACTAGGTTTTCAGGTACATTGATGTTCTCCTTTTCTCAGTGTCATTCAATGGTCGACTACTATGCTCCTCTCATTTTCGTAGAGATTGCAACTATTAGTCCAAAGGAGGTTTGTCAGAAGATGAGTATATGCAGTGATTCATCATCTCTTGCTCTAAATAGACAACAAAGTAACTGTGATGTTTGTGAATCTGCAATTCTTGAAATTGAGACACACTTAAAAGACCCTGAGACCAAGGTAATTTGCACACTGTACATACTGAAGGACCTGATATTTTGGTTTCCGAGTGTGTTGTGTGATAAGTTTGTAATTTGCAGTTTATGTTGCAACATTAATGAGATTGAATGTTTGTAAAACTTCAGATGAAAGTGATTGAGATGATGTTAGATGGTTGCGAACGTGTGCCAGGTCATGTGAAGGAAGTAAGATCATAATCTCCTTTCTTCCTTTCTGTCATTTGACTATTATGCAGTTTTGTCTTAATGGTACATGCACATTTTCTCATGCTTTCAGTAGTTCCCTTTCACGAATGTTGTAGCTGTGCATTCAGTATTTCATATTGATTGTATATGAATGATTCGGGAAGTTGCCTACGCAAATAAACAATATTTCTATTTGAATCTTCTCATGAAATTCGATATGGACGAGGAGACGTTTTTGGTGAATTGAGAGCGAGCGGTTGATTATTTGAATTCTTTGGACAAGGTTGTTTCAATTAATATTGACCATTTGGTTCATGAAAATGTTAGCAAATGCTTCAAAAATGATTATTCGTTTTAGTTTCTGTTTTTGTCTAATAGGTATTTGTGAATGATCAATTCCTCAACTGGGATCCAGAGAACAGGCTCAAAGTTAGGATTATATCTGCCCGAGCCTATCATTCCCTTTTTATGCATAACATGTGAGAAGTTGCATAATTCAATTCTATTTTGTACAATTTGGGTACTTGTTCGAATTTCATTACATTGTTTCAACTAATTGAGGAGATTAATGGCAGGTGTATCCGACCAACACAGGAAGATTTGGAAAATTTTGGGACCCCAGATTTCACCGTCTATAATGCAGGTCAATTCCCTTGCAATCGCTATACACACTACATGACATCCTCAACAAGCATAGATCTTAACCTGAAACGAAGAGAAATAGTGATTCTTGGGACACAGTATGCTGGTGAGATGAAGAAAGGTCTGTTTACAATCATGCATTATCTCATGCCAAAGAGAGGCATACTCTCATTGCATTCTGGTTGCAACATGGGCAAGGAAGGGGATGTCACTTTGTTTTTTGGGTTATCAGGTAGAAAAATCTTAATTTTTTCTTACCAAATTCATCAGTCCAGATCTCATTTTAATATATCAACTAATGTCAGTACATTCTGTATAATGGTCCCCAACTGCAATAGGGACTGGAAAGACCACTCTTTCTACAGATCACCAGAGGAAACTGATCGGAGACGATGAGCATTGCTTGAGCAACCTTACCAATACTGCACTGCACATGCTTTTATATTAAAAAAAAAAAAAACAGTCACAAGCGTCGCTTAAGCGACGGTTCTAGATGTCGCTTTTCCGACGCTTAGTCTTAAAATCCGTCGCTTATCCGACGGTTTTGTTTGTCGCCCTTCCGACGCTTTTCTTAATATCCGTCGCTTCTAGATGTCGCTTTTCCGACATTTTTCTTAATATCCGTCGCTTATCCGACGGTCGTGTTGTCGCTTAACCAACGGCATGAAGGCTATTTTCTTAAAAAACTTTCACTACCGTCGAAGAAAAGCTGTCGCTTAACCGACACTTTACATTTAACTGACGGTTACTTAGGTGTCACTTAACCGACGGTTAATCAGGTGTCGGATAACCGACGACAAGTTTTCAACGCTTAAAAAAAAATCAAAGTGTCGAACATGCGACAGGGAAGTGTCGAAAATCCGACATGACGGCCGTCGGATTTTTGGTCAAAATGTAGTAGTGACACGAAGATGAAACAGTGCACTTCTATCTTTATCATTTTGCTTAGAAGTAGATGGCAGACTTGTACTTGCACTAAAACTTGATGGTGCATCAATGGGAAGTGAGATACTTTTATCCTTACCTTGGATTCTGACAGCTGTAACCTTTGTTTCATCACCTGAGTCGGATCCCAAGTCTTGAATAGCTGCTGCAGTAGCTTTTGCTTTCCCTTTGTCTTTGTTTCCTCCGTACTTCTTTGGCCTTAACTCTGGATGAAGTTTCCAACACTTAGAGACATCATGTCCCTTCTGACAATGCGAACACGTAGGCTTTTCACCTTCTTTCTTAATAGTAGCCATCTTATTTTTCCCCTTATCTTTACCTTTCGATTTGCTGTCAAAATTAAATGACTTCTTCACAAAAGTATCATTAGCATGCTTACCCCTGGCTTCTAAATGGGTATCTTGAACACATACATCATCCAAATTATTGGGATTAAACATCAACAAAGTATGCTTCAAATAAGAATGCATGCCACCAATGTACTTAAGAAGAGTTTCCTGTGTATCTAATGAAACATTCAATGCAATAGCCCTCTTTCTGAATTCATGAGTATAATCTTGAATGCTTTGTCCTTTAGCTTGTCTAAACATTTTCCAATTCATGGTTAATTGTTGCATGTGACCTAAAGGATAAAATTGCTTCCTCAATACCTCAATGAATTCATTCCAAACTGAAATAATTTTACCATTCTTTCGAAGATCTTTCTGAATCTTGCTCTCCCACCAAGTAAGAGCCATTCCACTCATTCTCAAAGTGGCCAATTGGATTCTGGAAGGGTCATCATTAATGCCCTACACCCTGCAATATACTTCAAGCTGCTTGATCCAATTGTCTAATTTTTCAGCATCTACATCTCCATTATAAATAGGTAATTCAAATTTTACATCCAATTTGAAATAAGGCATATTAGGACTTGCATTATTCGAAGTATGAGAAGAAGAAAAAGTCTGTTTAGTATTAGGAGGATCACCATCACCTCCTACTCCTTTACCCTTTTCTTCCGGCTTCACTTCTGCATCTCTGGATGAAGATCCTTCTTCTTTCTTCTTCCTTTCTGCTCGCTCTTCAAGTAGAAGTTCCATCATGGCTTTCATGCTCATAAAAGCCTCCAGAAACTCAGTTTCAGACATAATAGGTTTTTCCCATTCAGTGTGTCCTTCTTCTTCCCTTCGTGGAGAAGGCATGGTTCTTGAGAATGTCCTCCTGGAGCCAATGTCAGGATCTCCTTCAACCAATTCTCCTTCACCAAGCTTTAACCTGGACCTGGTAAGCATTCACAAACTTGCACAACAGTCAACCAGCTCTGATACCAAATATGATCTGCAGGACCTCAACTTTAGTGCATTAAAAGTTTGTTGTAAAAGAATGTGTGCAACAGGTTAATTACTGGAACAACATTAACAATATTTAAATGCTCAGAACAGGAATGAAAACCACAACACTGATAGACAGATACAAGAAGAAAACACAGAACCAGAGTCACACACAGAGGTTGATAACGGAGTTCACCCCCTCCACTGGGCTACATCTCCGGGTCCCTCTCCAATGGGAACCGATCCAATTAATCTCTTAAAATGGTACAAAATGGTTCTAGACACAAATTCAGCAACTGTAAAACAGAATGGTGGACATAAAGTCTGTAAGAATCCTCTCTGAAAGCGACAAAACTGGACTTCAATAGGAAAAAGAAGCCAAGTTATAGCTGAGAATAGTCGACTTCAAAAGGAACAGCACATGGACAGTTTTCACAGCAAAATGCTCTCTCCAAGCTTCTCATCATAGAGAAATGTTGCAATGTTGTTCTCCAAAAACTCCTCTAATCGTCCCCCCCTTTGCACTGAGCGAACTCCTCTCCTTTATTACTCCTCTTTGCCGTTACAAAGAAGCCAAAACTCTCAAAGAAATGCGACTGTTCACATTCCAGGAAAACTGCATCAAGGCTGTTCATAAGCCTTTCGTCGTTATTCCAGCTGTGGAATAACTGCCAAGAAAAAACTTGCCAACGATTATGAATAAGCTATTCATGATGAAATCCTACCGCAACAAAACTATGCACCAGACTACAACCCATTTAGAAATGTCCCCGCGTGAACGTATCGGAAGCCTTAGTCATCTGCTCTTCCGCCGTTGTGGAAGAGGATAAACAACGGCTCCGACGAACTCTATTTCAATCGGCTGTCGGCTGGTTTTCGAGTCGGAATTCTTAGTCATCTACTCTTCCGCCGTTGCGGAAGAGGATAAACAACGGCTTCGACGAACTCTATTTCAATCGGCTGTCAGCTGGTTTTTGATTCGGAAGTCTTAGTTATCTGCTCTTCCGCCATTGCGGAAGAGGATAAACAACGGCTCCGACGAACTCTATTTCAATCGGCTGTCGGCTAGTTTTCGAGTTGGAAGTCTTAGTTACTTTGGCTTCCGCAATTGCGAACGACAGATGGAAAAGTCTGCCGATTTCGCCTTGACTTTTCAAACCTTGAGTCGTTGGTTGCGCCGCTTCGTAAGTCTTGGGATTTTGCCGTTGCGGCTACCGAAAGCGTTATCCTTCTGATCAAAATTGTGCCCATCGTTGTGGCTGCCGGAAGCCTTTATATCTCCGCCGTTGTGACTCCCGTTCCGCTTTCGACTTTCCTTATAGCTCCGCCATTACGGCTCCCGTTCCGCTTTTCGCTCCGACTTTGCGGAAGGGAATGTCTTTCGATTTCTTTCGTCGTCCGTTTGTTTTCATGCGCGGCTTCTTTTATTTTCTTTCATGCCTGGTTTCTGAACCAGTGTACCAAATTGGATCTTCAGCGAGGAATAATCTGCCGGATCACCAATGCCAATTTCAAAGCAGTTTCGACATGTCTGTCACCCCATCTCGCAAGTCTAAGTCACCACCATGCAATAAATCAAGAGACATACAATACCAATATTTTATAATGTACCCATCGAGAGCAAACATTGAGTTGTTGAAGTACAACATATGTGACAACCAATGTGTTGCATGGTTAAATAAGGCATAGGAATACTTCGATATATACAACATTATGATGGATGAATAAATAGTGAAGTATGCGTCAATGCACCTGGAAGGACATGCCTACAATTGGTACATATGGTGAAAAGGAGATCATTTTTCATATACTTGGAAATTGTTTAAAAACATTTTTTTAAAAATTTCGAGTAATCATTAAGGACAAATTATTCTCAAAGCTTGCGAGCTTACAATAGAAAGAAAGCATTGAGGAATTTACCCATTAATGGGAATCTCTTGCTACAAGAGTGTTTGGGTGAGTCTGACAAACAATGGCTTGAAACTTATTTAGGAGGCCTAAAACCATATATACAAAAAGATTTAAAGTTGCATGACATACCAAATGTCAAAGTAGAAAGGCATAAGGCAAAAGCAACTGAAGCCAAATTTGACAGTTTCCAATCAAATAATGGAAAGATATATGCAAGAAAGAACACCCTACCAACGACAGATACATATAAAAAAAAATACATTCCACCACCCAGAGGAGATGACATAAAAAATATAGAAGCTCAACAAATGAAAGAAGGGAAATGCAGACGATGCAGAGACAAGTGGGATCCTAGACACAAGTGTCGCTAAGGAGACAAATAAAAAAAAAAAATACACTTGCGAGGTAGAGGATAATAGTGAATCAGAAGAAGATGAATCAGAAAATGAAGAGTAAGATACCCAAAATATTTTAACTGAAGTCAATGACACACCCAAAATATCCCTGACAACCAAGACTGGTATTAGCCAACCGCAGACACTCAAGCTAAAATGGCATATAAAAAATGAGAGTGTTATAATACTAATAGATACTGAAAGTACCCACAATTTCCTCGACATAAGGGTCACAAAGAAACTCAAGTTATCTGTGCACCCAGTTCCAGACATGAAGGTAATGGTCACTTATGGCAAGAAAATTGAAAAAGTTGGAAAATGCCACAAGGTGAAACTTCATATAGAGGACTTTAAGTTGGAATCAGAGCTCTACACCTTACCATTGGGATGAGTAGATATTGTTTTGGGAGTTCAATGGTTACATAATTTGAGCACCTATTAAGCCAATCACCAAAAACACTTCATCAATTTCAAATGGCAGGGACATAAGTATAAACTATATGGTTTCCAACCACCCAAGATGTAAGTAGTATCATCTTAGCACATGGAAAAACTCATTCAAAAAGGCTCATCAGCTTATGTGACCCAATGTCATCAAATGGATGGTCAATACGTAGAACAAGATGAGTCCCAAGAAGAAGAAATCCAAGAATCACTCTAGAAACATGAAAAAATATTTCAAAACCTACGCATACAGTTACCGCCATAAAGAAGTATTGAGCACATAATTGAGGTTAAACTATAATCAAATCATATTAATGTTAAATCATATAGGTATCCCCACTGCCACAAGACAGAAATAGAAAGACTGGTACAAGGCCTACTGAACTGTGGTGTCATCACAAAGAGAAAAAGTCAATATGTAGCCCCAATCGTGTTTGTACGAAAGAAGGATGGATCATTTAGGTTATGCATCAATTATCGAGGGTTAAACAAAATAACAATAAAAAACAAGTTTCCAATCCCCTTCATCAATGAAATGTTGGATGGACTTCATAACGCCAAATATTTTCAAAACTTGACTTAAGATCATGTTACTACCAAATTAGGATCAGATTAGAAGACGTCACAAGGACTGCTTTTCAAAGCCATGAAGGGCACTATGAATTCAAGGTGATGTTGTTTGGGTTAATAGATGCCACTGCCACATTCCAAGCATCCATGAATGAGCTATTTCATCCATGCCTCATAAAATTTGTATTATTTTTCTTTGACGACATCTTGATATACAACAAGACATGGAAGGAACACTTGAAGCATCTAGAACACGTACTATCCCTTCTAGAGGAAAACTAGTTCTATGCAAAAAGATCAAAATGCACTTTTGGAAAGCATGAAGTGGAGTATCTTGGTCATATTATCTCAACGGAAGGAGTCAAGGTGGACCCAAAGAAGATTTAGGCAATTAATGAATGGCCTCATCTAAGTAACCTTTCCAGGTTAAGAGGATTTTTAGGTTTAATAGGCCACTATCGAAGATTCATACAAAATTATGCTCATTTATCTGCTTTGCTAATAAATCTTCTTAAAAAGGATTATTTTCAATGGGATGATGAGGCAAGAAAATGTTTTGAGGCATTGAAGCAAATTATGTCTACAACTCTTGTTTTGGCAATACCTGATTTTTCAAAACCATTTGTAATTTAATCAGTGATGGTTCAGGGTTCAGAATAAGTGTCATCTTGATGCAAGAAGGTCACCCAATCGCTTTTGAAACTGGGAATTTAAACAAAATACAATGCTTACAGTCTACATATAACAAGGAAATGCTTATCATCATGCATGCATTAAAAAAGTGGCGACAATACCTATTGAGTAGCAAGTCCATGATTTGTACAGATCATAACAACTTGCAACACTTATTACAACAAAATACATTAACGACTGAACAACATAAGTGGATAGAAAAAAATTATACGTTCGATGTGGAAATCTTACACAAAAAGGGGAAAGACAACGTAGTGGTGGATGCTCTATCAATAAAATATGAAGAAGTACAAATATCAATGGTGGTTCCATAATTTTTAGATAAAATTCGAAGTGAATATGCCAAAATCCGGAAGTTTGATCCATAATTAACAACATTAATCATTGCCCAAAATTTGAATGGAAAAGTGACCTATTGTGGTACAAGGGATGGATTCACTTAAGCTCCAACTCAATTTTAAAATTAAAGTGCTTAAAGAGTCACATGACTATCCAACAATAGGACACATAGGGTTTTTTAAAACCTATTATAATGCAAAGAAATCCTTTTTTTGGAAAGGCATGAATGCATACATTCAAAAGTATGTTGCGGAATGTGACATTTGTCAGAGAAATAAAACTGAGAATATCTAAAGTCTCGGGCTACTCCATCCATTACATACCCCAAATCATAAATGGGAAGAAATTTCAATGGATTTCATTGAAGGGTTACCCATGTCAGATGGGAAGGACAAAATATTGGTAGTAGTAGATAGATTAACTAAATATGCACATTTTATTGGAGTAAGAAAAGCCAAATCTGCAAAAGAAACAACTGATTTTTTTTGCAAAATTGTCTACAAGTTGCATGGGTTCCCAAGGATTATTGTTAGTGATAGGGATGCTAAGTTGAAATGGAATTTATGGAAAGAATTCTACAAACAAATATGAACTTCACTTAACATGAGCTCAGCCTACCACCCACAAATGGATGGTCAAAGAGAAATAGCCAATGATTTTTTATAAACCTACCTACGTTGCTTCATAACATACTGTTGGCAGGGGTTTCATGGCAAGTCAGATGCGCAACATCGCAGATGCTACACAAACGCAAAAGATACCGCGCAAGTAAAAGATGGCACGCGAGGTGGAAGATAGAATATTTTGAATATTTTATGTCACTTTTTGTACTTTGGACCGTATTTTTTAGATATTGGTCATTTCTTTGTAGAATCAGTTAGAAGTTAGTTAGGAAGTCGTCCAAGTGGAACGTGAATGTAAAAGCACAAGCTTATAAATAGAAGTAGAATTACAAATGTAGGGGGACTTCTTTGGCAAGAAGATAGACAAAGTGAGAAGAGAGATATGAATACTTAGGCTTAGTTGAATTATTGTCTGTTTTGAGTCTGTGGATTGTTATGCAGAAGTAATATGATAAGACATGAGTTGATCTAAATTGCTGCTTCTTTTATCCTTTTTTGTCTTACTGTTTCTGCAATCCAAATGGAAAAGATGAACTGAATGTGCAGCATGAATGAATGATGCGATGTTTCTCGATTTTAAATGATGTTATATGTCTAGATCTGTTTATGCAACAATATGCTTATTTCCGTTATGAATTAATGATGCGATGTTTCCCACTTTTAAATGATTTTATCTGTCTAGATATGTTTATGCAATAATATGCTTATTTCAGTTATGAATGAATGATGCAATCTGTTAAAGGGCAATGATGATTGGTCATGACAATGATTAAGTAACTAGTGAGATCTATTAGATAAGTTTATGAATTGTCGATGCACATAGCCCTATTCTTTTCTGTGGAAACTTGGTTCTGATAGCCCTCCCTTGAACATCTCGGGTGAGACTTCATCCGCTTCGTGGGTGTTGCTGGCTAGGGTAAAACTTGTCTGGGTCGGTGCTCAATGGATATCGCAGCGTCGGCAAAGTGGGAACCCCTGTCAACTGGTTTTGCTGGCTGGGGTTGCGCCAACAAATGGTTTCGTTGCCGAGACTTGACTGCGATTGAGGGGAGGATATGTGGCATCCAACGAGACCGAAAATTCAAGATTGGTTCGATAAGAATATTTGAGAATTCGCTGAGACAGAAAATCAAAACCCTGGATTGACGACGGATGAGTGGTTGGAAAGATACATACACGACGGTCCTCACGAATATTTTTTCTCTGATTTTCCCATTATATTGTATGAGTGGTTGGTACGGTTTACCTACAATAAGACGAATTTCCAGGGAGGTGAACCAACGTCCTAGATACCTGAACTGATTCAAGAGCTGCAGGAGACTCACAACAAAGCATCACGAGCTATTGAATTTTGGATAGATAATATCGTGGAGGGATACATCATTGAGTTTGCAGTTGACACTAGCAAGTCTTACAATGAAGCATAAAGGAAATTTTTCAATGGACCATGAGGTAGGTTCTTGTTGTCTTTACAATTATCAATTAAGATGCTTGTTTGCGAAAAGGGCATATTGAAGCTGCACCTTGAGTAGTAGAACTTTGGTGTGTGGAGGTTGTGGATATCGTGACAAAAGGGAGGAGACGGATGGAAAGACAAGGGGTAGATGGGTGCAAGTTTCGACAAGACTATGAAGGAAGCCAAGGAAGAAAGTGGTCTTATGAGGGGAGGAGCAAGGTTTCAACAAGAGAAGAGGCAGAGGACAGGGGAAGGTCCTGCTGCGTTCAAAACGCAAGACTGCGAAGGAAGACCACACGGGACGAAGCAACCCTACAACGATGAAGAGGATGACCAGGCCTAGGCTACGCGTAGGATAGAGTGAAGATCAAACCCCAGCAGCAACGTTCCCACACCTCCGCACACTAATCCACACTCGGGAAGACACATGAGTTCCACGCCGACTTGTCTGACGTGACAACAACATTCTAGTAGTAGATCAACATCTATAGGAAGAAGGCCTATAATGGTGGGAGATGAAGCTAAGTTACCTTTGTTCCATGGAAATCAGAACGAAGATCCTGAGCAGTACCGGTTCTTATGCGAAGTAGTGTGGATTTCCAGACAGACCACTAACGATGACATCAAGAAGGGTCAATTGGAGACCACTCCTCGGGTTCGTGCACTGGATTGGTACATGAAATTAATACAAGTTACCCAGGGGACTCCTGCAAAGACATTGGAAGAAGTCAAGAAAGGAATAATTGAAGAATTCAAAAAGTCGAAATCTAAAGTATAGTACATTACCGAATTAAAATAAATTAAGCATTTCCTAGTGAAACTGTGTGGGACTTTGACCAAAGATTTAAGACACTAATGGTAAGGGTCAGTTTTGAAATGAGTGATGTTCAAGACAAAGAATGGTTCATCGCAACACTGGTATTTCATATTCGGCACCCACTGATGCAGCAGAAGATCACAACATAAAGCGAGGCTCTGGAGTTCGCAATGAAGTTGGAAGCTTCACCTATCAAGGAAAGTGCAGTCAGCATGAACCAGATTCAGGCACAACTGACAAAATTGACACTTCAATTACAAGACATCAAGAAAGGAAAGGCGAATCACGAAGATCTTTGGTGCACTCGATGTCGCGCATATGGACACAGCAAAGATACTTTCCCAGATTCCCGAAACTATCTATTATCGGGAGCGCTGAACCCATTGAGCTGCAGCAGTGTGCCATGGTGCCACATATTCCAAGTATATGGGCATCAACATGAAGAACGTGGGTACATGCAAAATATGGTAACGAAGCCAACAAGCTTATAATGCACTTTTTGTCAATTTGTCGGGCATGAAGATAAAGATTGTCACGCATATGACCTACTCCAAGAAGGAACGTATGACTCATACTATGTGAAGGGTGAAGATCATCGTGCTTTATAGCAACCATAACCACAGTCACAGGTGGTACAACCACCACCTCAACGATAGTATGTACCGCCGCCGCAGATGCAGTTTATACCACCGCAGCCACAGCAGCAGTTCGCATCGCAACCACAATATAACCAAATGCAGATGGCTCCACCGCAGCAGCAGTATATTCAGACATTACATTATCTCCAACAACAACCAAATTGCCCGTAGCAACAGTTGACTCAGCCGCAGTACCATCAACAAGGAGGAGTCCGTGGAGGATTTTGAGGCTAAGGAGGAGGCTTTGGCCGAGGAGGAGGACAAGGTCACGGACTAGTCCATTGTTACGATTGTGGGGTATTCAGACACTACTAGAGAGACTGTCCATTGTTGCAAGCACAATGCACATGTACATATTGTATCGTGATTGATCACATGGTTGAGAATTGTTCCCAATTGATCACAAGATGGCAGGTTAGAAATATTCCACAACTACATAATCAGAGCCAGTTGCAGAGGTAGACGCAAGTATATAACCATAACCAAGTACTGAATCAGAATCAGTTCTAGAATCAAATTCAAAACCAGAATACAACTCATAATGTGAACTAGCCTAAGAATCCATCGATGAACCAGAATCCACCGTCGAACCTGAATTCATCGGTGAATCAGAATCAAGGACCGACAGTTGCGATGATCTTCGTCGAGCCTAGAATGGAGGATGTTGATGTTGCTATCGTCACCCACAGAGGTGCAACGATCACGAAAGATTTCCCCCATCCGTAGGTTCAATTGGCTGGGAAGAATAAGGTGTCATTTGATATTGCTACCGAAAGAGATACATTCTTTGAATCTTGGGATGTGATCGAAAGAAATCATGGTAAGTCACCTGTTTATGAAATGCTCTCTGATTTTGATTCTTCCTTAGAGGAAGGACCATCGCGAAAACATGTTACCTTACATAACTTCTTTAAGAGATGCTTGTTGCTGGCAAGAGATCTCGATACTCTTGCCGAGATTGAGAACATGTTGCATCGCACGGGTAAGGAGTGGAAGGACTCCGCGATGAACTCTTTGCATAAGAAAAATACAGGCAAAGAGATGCACATGAACATTTAGATTGGGGATTATGAATTCGATTCAGTCATTCTAGATCTAGGCTCAGATGTGAATATTCTAACAAAGCAAACATGGCAGAAAATGGGGAGGTCGACAATGGATTGGTCCCCTGCACAGCTGCGCTTGGATAACCAAGATAAAGTGCAACCAATTGGTCGTGTGTCGAACTTAGTTGTAGATGTGGAAGGTATGAAGACCTATGCTGATTTCAATGTGATTGAAGTTATTGATGGTGGAGGCTCCTATCCCGCATTGTTGGGGATCAGATAGGCCAATGATAGTGTGGTAGTGATTAATTTTAAAAAGTGGATGATGACCTTTGAGAATCAAGATACCAGAGTCATTGCTCCCATGGATCCAAATGAGGGATGAAGGTATATTGAACTAGTGAAAGATGAAGTTGTCAGGGGATGGGATCACACTTACAACAGTTTAGAATATTACATCCACCCAATCGTTGAGGAAAACCTTGGTTGGCACAGCGCTAGCTCCGCATCTTCCGATTTTGATGATGCATTAGAAAAATGGCAAAATTGCATGCATGAGGTGTCATTTAGAAAGGGTGGTTTGATCACGCAGTCGTTGTGCCATGTGACGACTAAGATTGTTGAATTAACGATATATGAGGGACTGCCTGAGCTATCTATGTTCCTCATGGAGTTTGAAGAGAAGGTATCTGAACCTCAATGATTGCTGGTGTTGGAAGAAGCACTGAAGGCTACCCCAGCATGCTGGTGGGTGACTCATAAAAAGACGATTATTGGATGGGTGCAGTGTTGACAATTAATGACAGTTCACTTCAGTGACACAGAAATATACCACACCGGTAGATATGATGGGAGAAATGACCCCAATAATCACCTAATGGAATGTCAGATTCTATGGGCATCGTGACCTAAGAATGAATGGGTCCATGCCTTCGTTCACACTTTGGACAAAATGTTGAGATCGTGGTACATATCAGCGGAATTGTGCATAGAAATAACCACTTGGGAAGAGCTGGTGATTTTCTTTGCTCATACCTTCAGCTTCAGGGATGCCAATCCCGATGTCCACAATGCACTTCATATTATTCATGATGTGGTGCTAAAGGTAGTACCAGTTTCATATCCCAAAGATCCACATGTAATTGCCACATGCAGTCGATGATGGAATCTTATAACGTGTCTGGTGGACCTGAGGATGAAGAACGAGCTAAGGAATATCAACATTCCAAAAAAAAAAGGAAGTAGGGAAGTTGCAGCACCAGATATACTGATTGATCACATGAATCAGCCTCTGAATATTGGAAAAGTCAACATGGGGACAGAGGAGAACCCAAAGTTTGCAAGTGTTGGGGATTACTAGGATGAAGAGACCATGGAAAAGATCATGGATCTCTTGCATGAATTTCAAGACTTGTTTCTGAAGAAGTTCTCTGAGATGAAGGAGATACTGGGTGATTTAGGGGAGATGAAGATCCCACTAAAGCTAGATGCGAAATGAGTAAGGCAATGACCATATCGCTTGAATACACGATATAAGGAGAGGGTCAAATCCAAGCTCGACGAGATGCTGGATGCTGGGATCATTGAGCCAGTAGAAGAATCAAAATGGATTTTTTGGCTATCACCAGATAAGGATGACAAAATAAGATCGACATTAAATGAAATTTGTCACCGAATGGGGCTGCTTCCAGTACACAGTGATGCCTTTTGGGTTGAAGAATGCACCTACGATCTTTTCTTCAAGTTTACATGGATGATTGGACAGTGTATGGTTTGATTATAGATTATCTCACAAAATTGTGCCCAATGCTGGAAAGATGTCGACAACATCAGATTGCACTGAACTCCAAGAAGTGTATCTTTTGCGCACCTTTGGGGATGTGTTAGGTCACGTTGTTTGCAACCAAGGACTGCTGGTTGACCATGCGAAGATTGTGTTGATCTTGAGATTTCCACCACCTACAGATGTGAATATGCTTAGAGCGATGCTGGGGTACACAGGATATTATCACAAGTTCATTAGAGGTTATGCTACAATTATAGCCCCAATGGAGAAATTATTAAAGAAAGATGTCACATTTATATGGAGTCGGGAATGTCAAGGAAGCTTCGACACACTGAAGGCCAAGATGGCTTCGGCACCAATACTTGTCTTCCCAGATTGGGATAAGGACTTCCATGTCCACATGGATGCATCATCTATTGCACTAGGAGTGGTACTCGTGCAACTAGGAGAAGGAGATATTGATAATCCAATCGCTTTCGCCAGTTGAAAGTTGTCATTTGCTGAGAAAAATTATACAACCATAGAAATAGAAGGTCTAGCGATGGTATATGCGCTGCATAAATTTAGGAATTACCTCTTAGGTGGCCATTTCAAGATGTTTACAGATCATTCTTCTTTGAAGTACCTAGTCAATAAGCCTGTGTTGGAGGGGAAGATATGCCGTTGGATACTTCTATTCCAAGAGTTTGACTTTGAGATAATTGTGAAGCAGGGTCGTTTGAATGCTCGCCTTGATCATTTGTCTCAGATTGAGACACGAGAGGAGCCCACCAATATTGAAGATGGACTTCTTGAAGCACAGTTGTTCAGAGTCAACATGGAAGATGACCATTACACTTAAATCATCCTGTTTTTGGAAACAGGAGCCGCGCCGTAGGAGTTCACTACAAGCCAAAAGAAACAGTTGGTAGTCAAGGCTTTGGATTTCCAGTTGATTACAGGACACCTATATAAACTTGGACCCAATGATATTCTACAACGATGTGTCCTCCCACATGAACAAGGGCATATTTTGGCCAAAGTACTTGCAGGGGTCGTTGGGGGCACTACGATGGTCGCGCTATTGCGAGGAAGGTTCTTCGCGTAGGGATATGGTGGCCCACTGTGCATAATGATGGGACAGATTATGCACGGACCTGTGATGTCTGTCAATGCACTGGAAAACCATCGCGACAAGATGAGATGTCGCTGGTACTGCAAGTAACACTGTAGCCATTTGATAAATGGGTTGTGGACTTCATGGGACCCATCAACCCACATGGGAAGAGAACTGGTGCGCGATATATAATTACAACGATTGACTATTTGATGAGATGGGAGGAGGCCATAGTAGTCGTGGATTACACCGCTGTGCAGCAGCTAAGTTCCTATTTGACAACATTCTGACGCAGTTTGGATGCCCAAGGATATTGATGAGGGACCAGGGCAGTCACTTCATCAACCACATAGTAAGCGTGCTAATGGAGGAGCTGTAGATACAGTACAAGAAGAGTACCCCGTATCATCTGCAGGCGAACGAAATCGTGGAAGCTTTCAACAAAATATTGGAGCATGTGCTTACTAAGGTATGTAATGCTAACTGTGATGACTAGGACCTGAAGATTCTAACAGTGTTGTGGGCATATCACACCACTTGTAAGAGATTGAAAGGGAAAACACCATTCAAACTAGTATACAAGAAAGAAGCAGTCATGCCTATGCAGTACATTGTTCCCAGCCTGTGCATTGCAGCAACAACCGACATGGATGATGAAGCAACACTAGAGGAGTGTATGGTGCAGATGGTCTACCTTGAAGAGGACTGCTTTATAGCAGGTTTCCATCAGCATGTAGAGAAGGATCGACAGAAGGCTTGGCATGATCACCATATAAAGAACAAACACTTTCAGCAAGGAGATTTGGTGTTGTTGTATGACAATAAATTCATGAAGTATCCAGGTAAGTTACATATGCATTGGTTAGGTCCATATATTGTTAATTCCATTACCTCAGGAGGTACAGTTCACCTGCAATAGTTAGACAGTGAAACACTACCAAATCTTGTGAATGGTAGCAAGTTGAAGCCCTATAGGATAGGACCAGAATTGTGTAGTATGTGAGGCACTGCACAATAAAAAAAACAAAAACAAATGGATGATGGATGAATGGAAGGCGCACCAAGAGGAGTTTGTTGTGCAAGGATATGCATTAATCAAGTAGGAGGTCATGCTGCAATAGCTGCAGGGCTTCTGGCAACAGTCAAATCAGTAATAAATAAAGACATTTAAAAGTAGTTAATCGACGGCACTCGCAGAAGTGACATGCAATGATGGCGGATTTGACCGTTAGGTTGGCAGAATCGGCAGTAGATTCAAATAGTTAATGAATGATTTGGTCATGATGATTGAACTGATTTCATAATGATGAAGAATGAATTGATTTGATCCTATAAGAGGAATCTTAACATGGTCGAAAGGAACCATTGTGCATAATTGACTTACGTTGAGCTGCAGAGCTACTAAGGTGTCGAGTGAACTCTTGAGAAAATGTGAAACGATTAAAATAAGTTGCTAAGTCTGAAGAGGGTGTGAGCTTAACAAGTCTAGAAGGGAATTGGGGTGGCATGTAAAGTACCCAAGATAATGTAAATATTTCAAGTGAGCGATATTCACCACTCAGACCAGTCACAATTGAGGAATAAGTCACCAGTATGTAGGCTGGCTCATCAACAAAGAGGAAGGTACAGAGGCCTAGTTCCCTAGCACCACAGAAGAGACGAACCAGAACGACCACAAGGGCACAAGGAGAAAACCTTGCACAGACGGGGCCGTCAATCCCGGGAGTAATGGAATTTGATGCTAAAATAGCGGTGTCTGTCAAGGACATCCCTGGATACATCCCCCCTAGTCGGCCTAGTATGCAGGACCGGAAGCCCACAAAGAATCATAGATATTCGATAAGAATGCCACCACTCCCACAAGGAATGATATGCACTATTGACATTGTACCTGCACTGACGCAATTAAAATATGAATACCATGACATGCTTGCACTTGAGGATGTCACAAAGAAACCTTATGTGTCAATAGTAGTGGCCAGAGGTGGGCTGATAGAACACATTCCGCACAATTGGGAAAGAGGACTAGACAAAGCTGGATTGCTTGGATTGATCAATATGTCGCACTTTGGGCAGCCGACTGAGGCAAATCCATGTGTAAAACAATTTTTGGCATGTTTCCATGGTGGGTACTTATGGTTAGATGATCCTGTTAAGGTCACAGTGGAATTAATTTTGGGGATAACGGGGATACCTAAGGATGGGCCAGACCCCTCACAATATATCTAGGGAAAAGATAACAACTGAAAGTTGTCCATGAATCTGAAGAAGCGATATGCTCTAGAGTGTGACGGGAGAGCATACTGCATTGATAGCATCAATGATCACGCGGTACATATTGGTGCCAGGATTTTAGCTAGTAAAGTGGTAAGGAAGAACCGCTTGGTTCAATGTAACTCTGGGGTGGTCGCATGCACTAAATTATGTGTGCAAGGCACATAAATGAATTGGTCCCTTTTTCTGATGAACCAATTAGCAGAGGACGTAGTGGCCACGCAGGTGGGTGAAATACCATTCACGTACAACTAGCTCCTCATTTTGATTGTGTTAGTATCTTGGATGGAGCCAGAGAATTACCAGGGTATGGATGTCAAAGCACTAGAGGTATGCAAGGGTGCAAGATGTCAGAATTTATGGTGGGTTAAAGAAGCCAAGAGGTCAGCAGATTGTTCGATCCACTTTTGGATCTACTGGGAAGCATTGCATGCAGCAGCAGTCAAAGTTCCAAGGCTGACAGAGGAAGCCATGAGAAAATATCAAAGTATTGTGCATTTTGCAATTGGGCCTCATACTCTTTATATTCAAGTGCGATGGGATCCTGCGAGGCGATGGAAGTCAATGAAGTATAAGGTGACTAATGAAGAACTGGAGGCTATGATTAATGATTGGCCCACAGAGTGGAGAGAACTAGTTAGTGCAGCATAAGTCTCGACAGGAATCCTAGTGGATGCATCTAAGGACCTCGTGCACAACGATGACCCACAATCTGATGATGACTCATCCACAGAGACACCTACTAACCTAAAAGCAGAGCACATGCTAAGGGAAATAAGAGCAAAGAAGCGCATGGATCAGGCTATGAGCAACAACATTATGTCTGCAATAGAAGCACAACTGCAACGACTGGTCAAAGTTGTTACTGATGCGACTGATACAGCCGCAAAAAAAATGAAGAAATTGGCACAGGAAGGTTTTTTTGAGGTAAGAGCTAAATTAGATTCTGTTTATAATGTTATTTTGAAACAAGCACCAGGGAGTGCAACTGCGCAGGATTACGCACCAATCAGCATTGGGCCATGGGTCTGGAGTGTTCAAATTCCCCTGATTACGATTGATGTCAGACATGAGGACTTGAATACCTCCCTACAACAGCTGCATAACATTGTATTGGACATCAACACGCTGCCCACCCAGACTTTGGTATACATACAATAGGTCACCAACCAGGAATTGGTTGATAGGTAGAGGGATATCAATGACCAATACTTGTGGTCGCATGAGAAGGAAGAGATAATGCAAAAAGAGATAGAAGAATTGTGTCATGCCAAAGAGAAGCTAACGGTAGACAAAGCGTTGGAGATAGAGGTACTACAAAAAGCGCATGAGGATTTCAAGATGAAAATTGTAGAGGAAATCAAGGGGTTGAAGAGGGAACCAAGATCGCCTCGCTACGAAGAAGGTATAGCTTTTTGATAACCGAGTTGAGTTGGAAGCGACAGTCGTAGATGCCTGTCATCATGTTTTGGAGAGCACCGTTGAGCTGGATGCGGTAACCAGAGCGAAGAAACTTGAACTTATCATTGCGCATCTACAGAGCGAAACCAACATTTTGGACGCTTTGGTATACCCCTCCATGCAACAAGAACAAATTTTCGCGAGGAAGGAAGAAATAGAAGAGCTGGAAACCCAACTCGATGAGTTTGAACAGGACTCCAAGAAAGTAATAGATGCCACTACGCAAGTTTGGGGTAGCATTGTACAGGATGAAAAACTAGAGTAGTTGACTGCACAGTTGCAAGAAGCGGATGGGCAATTGGTAACCTTGAAAACGTTGCTCAAAGTGATACTATTTATGTTACAGATCACCAAAGCATCGAAACTAAAGGAGCTGCAGTAGCCTAGTCGCAAGTGCAAGAGAAAGACAACAACATCGCAATGCATAGTTAGATGAGTTCTAGGAGATTGGGGCACAACTATTAGTGAAAGAAGTCTCTGCACTCCAGGAAACCCAAGAAGGCAAGTAAAACGTTGCTATGAATATGGTTGAGCATCTTGTCAACCACGATCTCAAGGTAAGCCAAGAGGTTACTGAACGGGTCAAGGAGTAAGTCAAAGAGGCAACTCAATAGTTTGCTGATTTCAAATCCAAGGTAGATGAGTTTTCCAAGTCGAGTTAAGCGTGGCTTGAGGGCGAGCGACAAGATTGTGTTGGGGGCTTGTTGGCAGGGGTTTCAAGGAAAGTTAGCTACCGCACAAGTAAAATATGGCACATGAGGCAGAAGAAAGAATATTTTGAATATTTTATGTCACTTTTTGTACTTTGGACCATATTTTTCAGAAATTGGTCATTTCTTTGTAGAATCAGTTAGAAGTTAGTTAGGAAGTCGTCCAAGTGGACCATGAATGTAAAAGCGCAAGCTTATAAATAGAAGCAAAATTACAAATGCAGGGGGACTTCTTTGGCAAGAAGATATACGGAGCCAGAAGAGAGATCTGAATACTTAGAGGCTTAGTTGAATTATTGTCTATTTTGAATCTGTGGATTGTTGTGCGGAAGTAATATGATAAGACAGGAGTTTATCTGAATTGCTGCTTCTTTTATCCTTTTTTGTCTTATTATTTCTACAATCCAAATTGATCCGGCGGATTATTCCTCTTTGAAGATCCAATATGGTACATGGTTCAAAGAAGCCACGCAAATTGGGGATCGGAAGAGTTCTCTTTCCACAGATCGGACATCGGAAGCTTTTCCCTTCCGCAACGTCAGAACTCGAAAGCCTTCTGGCAGCCGCAACAACGGAAGCTTAAAGGGGTCGAAACTCGAAAGTCTTTCGGCAGCCGCAACAGCGGGTGCAAGCTTGATCGGAGGTCGAAAGCCTTCTTCCTTCCGCAACGTCGGGGCTCGAAAGCCTTCTCCTTTCCGCAACGACGGACGCAATATTGATCGGACGACGGAGCAATTCAGCAGCCACAACGGCGGAAGCTAAAGCACTAAATCCTCTGACTTGAAAGCCAGTCGACAGCCGATTGAGACCGTCGAAGCCAGTTGCTTATCTTCCTTCCGCAACAGTGGACGAGCAAATAACAAAACCTTCCGACTCAAACATTGCAATGGTTCGCACGGGGCGCATTTTGGAAACGGATTTGCAGAATCTTGATGCCACGTGATTGTAATGCCAGTAGATGAATAGCCTGTTTGTAACGTTACGGGAATATGGAATGGTCGGTTATGATGAACGAGTTGGAATTTGGCAGGAGGATGCAGAACAGACTCTTTGGTAACGTTTTGGCGAGTGGAACCGGTGAGGATTCCTCCCACTGAATGCTTCAACAGCTCGATTCTAGCCACGATATAAGGGTTCCAGCCTAGTTTAGCCAGGGGAGATTCCAGTTTTTCAGCCAGTACGGGAGAAAAAAAAAGTTTGTTGTAAAATTATTCGAGATGCTGTTAGTATAAAGTCGACCATTCTCTGTTACATGTGGGCTTCTTTGCCTTTTGAAGACCCAATTGTAATTTCCAGAGAGGAGTCTTGAAGACTTTCTGTTCAGCCTTCTGTTTTACAGTTTTCTGTAGTTAATTTTGACAGAGACAGAAGATAGCAGGAGAGTTTTGTTGCAATTCATCCAGAGTGCTGTTTGTATTTAGAAGTTGACCATTCTCTGTTACATGTGGGCTTCTTTTCCTTTTGAAGACCCGATTTTAATTTCCAGAGAGGAGTCTTGAAGACTTCCTGTCTAGCATTCTATTTCTGCAAATGCTAAAGTTGATGCCAGAACCATTTTGTACCATTTAAATCCATTAATTGGATCGGTACCCATTGGAGAGGGACCTGGAGACGTAGCCCAGTGGAGAGGGTGAACTCTGTTATCAACTTCTGTGTGACTCTGTTTCTGTGTTTTCTTCCTTGTATCTGTCTATCAGTGTTGTGGTTTTCATTCCTATTCTGAGCATTTAATTTCTGTTAATACGGTCCCATTAATTACCCTGTTGCACGCATTCTTTTACAACAAACTTTTAATGCACTAAAGTTGAGGTCCTACAGATCATATTTGGTATCAGAGCTGGTTGACTGTTGTGCAAGTTTGTGAATGCTTACCAGGTCTAGGTTAAAGGTTGGTGAAGGAGAATTAGTTGAAGGAGATCTTA
>LPNX010655655.1:442390-461360 GCA_001517045.1 Pseudotsuga menziesii | reverse complement strand
AAGAAGTCATTTAAATTTGACAGCAAATCAAAAGGTAAAGATAAGGGGAAAAAGAAGATGGCTACTGTTAAGAAAGAAGGTGAAAAGCCTACGTGTTCGCATTATCAGAAGGGACATGATGTCTCTAAGTGTTGGAAACTTCATCTGGAGTTAAGGCCAAAGAAGTACGGAGGAAACAAAGATAAAGGAAAAGCAAAAGCTACTGCAGCAGCTATTCAAGACTTGGGATCCGACTCAGGTGATGAAACAAAGGTTATAGCTATCGGAATACAAGGTAAGGATAAAAGTATCTCACTTCCCATTGATGCACAATCAAGTTCTAGTGCAAGTACAAGTCTGCCATCTACTTCTAAGCAAAATGATAAAGATAGAAGTGCACTGTTTCATGTTCGTGTCATTACAAATCACACAAAGATTGATACATTGTTTGATAGTGGTTCACAAGTAAATCTGATATCAGAAGAAGTGGTTAAGAAATTGCATTTAGTTACTGTACCTCATGAAAAGCCCTATCCTCTAGGTTGGGTTACTAATGATACACGATTGCAAGTTACAAGGAAATGTGTATTAAAATTTGCAATTATTGAAAAGTTTAGGGATGAGGTAGAATTGGATGTAGTGCCACTTGACATTTGTGGAATTGTACTTGGGATTCCATAGTTGTATGACCGGAAAGCAGTCTTTTATAGAGAGCAGAATAAGTATCATCTTTTTAAAGAAGGTATGGAATATATTGTACGAGCACATAAGATGAAAACCAATCTAGCAATAGTCTCTGTAGGGCAAATGAAGAGGTTGGTAAATGCGTAAGAATTTTGTGTTGATGATGGTTAAGATGAAAAATGATGAAGTCTCTAAATCTTTTGAAGAATGTGACCCTAAGCATAAATATGAACTGATTGACATCATTTCTGAGTATGATGATTTGTTTCAAGATCCGAAGGGGTTACCATCGAAGAGAGAGATTTAGCATGAGATACATTTGCAGCAGGATGTGCCACTCCCGAACATAGCCATGTACCGGATGTCTGTAATGCAGAATGAGGAAATCAAGAAGCAGGTTCAGGAGCTGATTGAGAAGGGGGTCATTCGGCCCAGCACTTCTCCTTGCGGCTCTCCCATAGTATTGGTTCCAAACAAGGATGGGTCGTGGAGGATGTGTATCGACTACAGGGCCCTTAACAAAATCACCATTAAAAACAGGTATCCTCTTCCTCGTATTGATGATTTGCTTGATCAGTTGAAACATGCAACTTATTTTACAAAATTGGATCTGCGTAGTGGGTATCATCAAATCCGTGTTGCTGAGCATGGTGCTTGGAAAACAGCTTTTAAAACGAAACAGGGTTTGTATGAATGGCTTGTAATGCCTTTCGGGCTATGTAACACTCCTGCTACTTTCATGCGGGTCATGAATGATGTCTTTCGTTCATTCATGGATGATTTTGTAATTGTGTATCTAGATGATATCCTTGTGTTTAGCAACACCTGGGAAGAGCATGTTGTACATGTGAAAAAAATTCTAGATGTACTGAGAAAGGAAAAGATTTATGTAAAGATGTCTAAATGTGAATTTGCTAAAACCTCTTTAGTATATCTAGGCCATATTATTGGTGGAGGCCACCTGCGAGTGGACCCAGCCAAGGTTGTTGTCATTGTAAACTGGCCACGGCCTAACACCGTTACTGAAATCAAAAGTTTTCTGGGTGCGGTTCAGTATTGGAGGAAATTCATTTATGGGTTTTCTTCCATTGTCGCTCCTTTACATCCATTGACAAGTGTTAAAGAAATTTTCCAGTGGGGAGGCAAGAATCAGAGAGCCTTCGACACTTTGAAGGAAAAGATCAGCACAACACCAGTTCTGACATTGCCAGATTTGCAGCAGCCATTTGAGATCGAAACCGATGCCAACGGGTTTGCCATGGGATTAGTTTTGATGCAAGGGAGGAAGCCAGTCTGTTACCATTCAGAAACATTCTCTACTGCGGTAAGTAACTATTCGACCTATGACAAAGAATTGTATGCTTTAGTACAGAGTGTGAAGAAGTGGAAACACTATATCATGGGGAAAGAGACAGTCATACATACTGATCATCAGCCACTTCAATATTTACAATCTCAAACTAAAATACAACAAAGTAGGCATTTAAGATGGATGGGGTTCTTACAATAGTTTCATCTCGTCATTAAGTACAAAAAGGGAATTCATAATAAAGTAGCAGACATGTTATCCAGGCCACCTACAAATGCTTCAATCATTCTTTAGAACAGTTCATTAACACATGAAAGTTATATTGAAAAGTACGCAAAAGATAAAGATTTTAAGAAAGTACATGCATCACTAATACATGGTAAACAAGAAGAGAACTATTTTGTGCATGAATAGCTCTTGTATCATCTCAGTAAACTCTGTATTCCAGAGAAAGAAAGAGTGCATGTGATCCGAGAGGCACATAGCTCCTTGATTGCAGGACATTTTGGTGTAAGTAAAACGTTGTTTGTATTGCAGAATCACTGTTATTGGCCTCAAATGCACGAAACTGTAGCTAAATATATAAGAGGTTGTGTTATGTGTGCAACAAGTAAGCCTAGCAATAGGAAATTGGGTTTGTACACTCCTCTTCCAGTTTCTTCTCATCCTTGGGAAAGCATTTATATGGACTTTGTAGGAGGACTACCTATCTCTAGAAAAGGGCATGATTACCTATATGTGGTTGTGGATAGATTCAGCAAAATGTGTATCTTAATGCCATGTAACAAGCAGATCACTGCTGAACAAACAACTCTCTTATTCTTTCAAAATGTTTGGATACATTTTGGGCTGCCCACGTCTATTGTATCTGATCGGGATTCCCGGTTCTTGGGAAAATTCTGGTCAATTTTATGGGAGCTTATGGATACCAAACTAAAGAAAAGTACAGCTTTTCATCCATAGACCAATGGGCAAACAGAGGTAGTGAACAGAACAGTGGTTCAACTGCTCAGGGGATATTGTAGTAAACATCCAAAACTGTGGGATGAGTAGTTGCAGTATATACAGCATGCTTACAATCATGCAATTCATTCTTCCACGAAAAGATCCACTTTTGAAATTTTTTTTGGTTATCTGCCAAAAACACCGATGGACTTCTCTTTTGGCAAAGATGCAGTGGATGGACATCATGATGTAGATAAATCTTTGAAGTTCATTCAGAGAATCCAAGCAGTGCAGCAGGCAGTTCAAGAACAGTTGGAGAAGAACCAGGCAAAGTACAAGGACAGGCATGACAAGCATCGAGTTGATCATCAATTTCAGGTTGGTGACCGAGTTTGGTTACACATCACCAAAGAAAGAATGAAAGGTGAAGGTAAAAAGCTTAAGCCTATCAGGTATGGTCCTTTTGAGATCTTGGAAAAGATCGGTACTAATGCTTTTCACTTGAATTTACCTCCATACATGCAACTTTATTCAGTTGTCAATGTTGAGAATCTTAAATTATATGAGCCTCCTATGATCATGGATGAGGAAACTAACGTACAGATTCCTTCAGTTAATGATTTGGCAGCTGAATATATGAGAGAGTTGCAGGATGATGTCATTCTAGACAGAAATGTAAGGACTTCACGAAGGGGGAATGCTGAGTACCTTCGAGTGGGGCTGAAAGGAATGCATCCTAGCAAAGCAAGATGGATGGAGATTGGTAAAGTGAGGGAACTTTACCCTCACTTACTTGCATAATAATTCAGGCTTTGGTGGTCCAAAATCTCTCCAATGGGGAGGATTGATCCGGCGGATTATTCCTCTTTGAAGATCCAATATGGTACATGGTTCAAAGAAGCCGCGCAGATCGGGGATCGAAAGAGTTCTCTTTCCACAGATCGGACGTCGGAAGCTTTTCCCTTCCGCAACGTCGGAACTCGAAAGCCTTCCAGCAGCCACAATGGCGGAAGCTTAAAGGGGTCGAAACTCAAAAGTCTTCCGGCAGCCGCAACGGCGGGCGCAAGCTTGATCGGAGGTCGAAAGCCTTCTTCCTTCCGCAACGTCGGGGCTCATAAGCCTTCTCCCTTCCGCAATGACGGACGCAATCTTGATCGGATGACGGAGCAATTCGGCAGTCGCAACGGTGGAAGCTAAAGCACTAAAGCCTTCGACTTGAAAGCCAGCCGACAGTCGATTGAGACCGTCGGAGCCA
Source organism: Pseudotsuga menziesii (assembly GCA_001517045.1). NCBI lineage: Eukaryota > Viridiplantae > Streptophyta > Pinopsida > Pinales > Pinaceae > Pseudotsuga > Pseudotsuga menziesii. The sequence continues at coordinate 457,188 of LPNX010655655.1, read as the reverse complement.
GTTGCTTATCTTCCTTCCACAACGGCGGACGAGCAGATAACAAAACCTTCTGACTCAAACATTGCAATGGTTTGCGTGGGGCGCATTTTGGAAACAGATTTGCAGAATCTTAATGCCGCGTGATTGTAACGCCAGGAGATGAACAGCCTGTTTGTAATGTTACGGGAATATGGAACGGTCGGTTATAATGAACGAGTTGGCACTTGGCAGGAGGATGCGGAACAGACTCTTTGGTAACGTTTTGGCGAGTCGAACCGGTGAGGATTCCTCCCACTGAACGCTTCAACAGCTTGATTCTAGCCACGATATAAGGGTTCCAGCCTAGTTTAGCCAGGTGAGATTCCAGTTTTTCAGCCAGTACGGGAGAAAAAAAAAGTTTGCTGTAAAATTATTCTAGATGCTGTTAGTATAAAGTCGACCATTCTCTGTTACATGTGGGCTTCTTTGCCTTTTGAAGACCCGATTGTAATTTCCAGAGAGAAGTCTTGAAGACTTTCTGTTCAACCTTCTGTTTTACAGTTTTCTATAGTTAATTTTGACAGAGATAGAAGATAGCAGGAGAGTTTTGCTGCAATTCATCCAGAGTGTTGTTTGTATTTAGAAGTCGACCATTCTCTGTTACATGTGGGCTTCTTTGCCTTTTGAAGACCCGATTGTAATTTCCAGAGAGGAGTCTTGAAGACTTCCTGTCCAGCATTCTGTTTCTGCAAATGCTGAAGTTGATGCCAGAACCATTTTGTACCATTTAAAGCCATTAATTGGATCGGTACCCATTGGAGAGGGACCCGGAGACGTAGCCCAATGGAGGGGGTGAACTCCGTTATCAACTTCTGTGTGACTCTGTTTCTGTGTTTTCTTCCTTGTATCTGTCTATCAGTGTTGTGGTTTTCATTCCTGTTCTGAGCATTTAATTTTTGTTAATGTGGTCCCATTAATTACCCTGTTGCACGCATTATTTTACAACAAACTTTTAATGCACTAAAGTTGAGGTCCTATGGATTACAAATGGCAAAGATGAACTGAATGTGTGACGTGAATGAATGATGCAATGTTTCCTACTTTTAAATGATGTTATCTGTCTAGATATGTTTATGCAACAATATGCGTATTTTCGTTATGAATGAATGATGTGATGTTTTCCGCTTTTAAATGACCTTATCTGTCTAGATCTGTTTATGCAACAGTCTTCTTATTTCAGATATGAATGAATGATGCAATCTTTTAAATATCAACGATGATTGGCCTTGACAATGATTAAGTAACTAGTCAGATATGTTAGATAAGTTAATGAATTGTCGATGCACATGTAACACTCCGGTTTTGACCCCGTTTGCATTAAATGTACATGATGTAAATATCGTATTTATTCATGGTGTGGAGCTAAAGGCAAAATCCTCACCATTGATTTATCCTTTTATGTTTCGGTGATTAAAATTAGTTGACGATGGTATTCTGTGCTAGCTGACACATTATAATTTTGGACACCATGTAAATATGCAATCTAATTAAAAACCCACAACCAGCTATGTCAATGCAACAATAATGAGATGGGGGGTGTCATGATTTCCTAAGGATAAGGGGGGGGGGTGATATTCAAACCTTTGAGCCAATGGGGAAAATCCAAATGTCAAAGGGAGAATCCATTAAACTGTCAACTAACTTTCTTGTATTATTCACCCAATCATTATTACTGCCAGAAGTTGGTTGAGTTGGTTATTGCATAGGATGGGCGAGGTATGGCAGTACAAATTCGAATGGGAGAAGCCATCAGTTTTTGGGAAACATGATTTTGACTTATGGGGCAAGTTATTACCCAAAAATGTTGCCCATTCCCTCATGCATTGGGGTGGTTGTATTTCCCCACGTTTTTGGAGCTCCTGGCATTCTGCATTCACGTTTTTCATTTTTCCTCACCATTTTCTCTGATTCATGTGAGCTCTCTCAGGAAGATAGATCTTCCTATGTATATCCATCCACAATTTTGGTTGTTTATCTCATCTTTCCCATGGATGGGAGGTTGTTTTTGTAATGACCAGGGATTGGGTTGTCTTCCTCACATTTTCTTGTCGTTTTCCTCATTTTCGATGCCCAAGAAATTTGTTTTTGTGTTGCTGAGCAAACGACCATCAAGGATTCATGATTTTGGGGTTCATAGCAGTCATTTTGGCTCATAGAATTCCCATGATAGTTTTTGAATTTCAATTGATCACACAGGGGTCGATTTCCCTATTTTACCAACTCGTTTTGTTGTTGAAACCATTTTTATTCAATTCCATAATTTTGCAATTGATGTGTATGCCTCTGTTGCTTTGGACTGAACTGATTTGGGAGTGGAAAGAGGGTCTAAACTAGCTTGATAACACTAGTGTGAGAAGGAACCTCACAGACAGATCTAGGGGGCTGGTTTTCTTCTTTGCACACCCTAAATAACACTAGAAAGGAATGCATATCCTTAGGGACTATGTAGCAGAGAAGGGGATTCTCCTTGTGTTGGCTGTGTAGATGTTTTAGAAGCTAGGTTATATCTGGTGCAAGTGTCCATAGCTCTGTGGTTGATCTCACTAGCTTAGCAGTCAGCCTTTCCAGCTCCTTTGTATCTTGATAAACCCAATTGTGTTGGCTTAGATGAATTTTGATAAATCCTTGGCTATGTGTGAGTCTGCTAGTGTTACCTTATTCCTTGTGGGAATCATGCCCAGCTCAGGGGTGGCAGTGCTACTGAGAGATTGATGAGCACACTGGAATATGGTTGGGTGGAACGTTGCAGCAACGTAGCTCGTTGCGGGACAAGCTTCTTCTAAGATAAGTATCTCTTGTGTTAAATATCTGCACTTGTATTTGTTTTATAAATATGATGAATATGCTAATGTGTTGAATGAAATGTAAATGCTTCCGCTATATATTGAATGTTTATGCATTTCTGTATGCTTAAGTTCAATGCATTTTTATATTTATGTTCAAGGGGATAGATTTCCCGGATTAGATAGCTAGCAGCTATGTTAGTCACGTCCTCTTTGCCGAGTAGAGGGGTGGGTACATGACATCACATAGCCCTCTTCTTTTCTGCAGAAACTTGGTTCCAACAACCCTCCCTTAAACATCTCAGGTGAGACTTCATTTTCTTTGTGGGTGTTGCTGGGAAGGGTAAAACCTGTCTGGGCCGGTGCTCAAGGAGATCGCAGCGTCGACAAAGTGGGAACCCCTGTCGACTGGTTTTGCTGGCTCGGGTTGCGCCAACACAGACAAGTAAAATAAGTGGTTTCAATGGTTGCATCTGGCTAAATGGTGGTATAATTCTACTTATCATACATCCACCAAAATGACCCCATTCCAAGATCCCTACTGATATGAACCTCCTAAATAGAAGGATCTAGTTACTAACCAGACAAGGGTTGCATCAGTAAATGACCATTTAGAAGAGAATCAACAGGTTGTTCAAATACTTAATGATAAACTTAATGTCACTATAAATTGAATGAAACAATAAGCAGATTGACATCGTACAGAAAGAGAGTTTGAAGTTGGAGATTGGGTATTTGTAAGACTACAACCCTACAAGCAATTGTCACTTAAACAAGGAGGAAGGAACAAACTAGCTTTGAGATTTTAAGGTCTGTATCAAATCAACAAGAATAATATTCATGTGGAATGTGCATTAGAATTACCATCTACAAGTCGCATCCATGATATTTTCCATGTATCATGTCTAAAGAAAAAATAGGTCAACACGAGAAGGCACAAACAATGATTCCCTTGTTAGATGAAGAAGGATGAATTATTTTTTTGCCAGAATCTATTATTGCTGTGAGAGAAAAAATATTGAGAACTCCAGTAATTAAAGAGTATCTTATCAAATGGAAAAAACTTCCTCAGAGAAGATGCATCATGGGAATCGGAACATTTCCTCCAACTACATCCCTCATTGCCATTGCTTTGAGGACAAAGCAAATTTTAGGGGAGGGGCAATGTAATGAATAATTAATATTAAATTAAAAACACATAATTATTATTATTATTATCTATACTAAGGGTCGTAACCCTTCAAATTTAAACACTCTAGCCTTATATAAGGTGAGCAATCATTGTAAAAATAATCATCATTCAGATATTATTTTATTCAGCTCATATTTGTTTGTATTAGTCTCTTCATTTGTCGTGCACTTACTAAAGAAAGATTGTTCTTAACCCTGTGAGCTCTAACAAAATGTTAAACCTTATCCTTGAAAAGATGATATTTATTTTCCTCAGAATAAAATATAGTTTTTTTGTCATATAGATATGGGCTACCCAAGATATTTTTGCATATGTCGAGAGGGGCAACATCTAATACAACATCATCAATAAAATTCGAAGAAAATGGAAGAAATTGGAAGAAATTGAAAATTTAAGCGTACACTGTCTAGTTACTTGCAATATAGTGTCCTTTTGTACTGAACCCAAAGGGTAAGTCTTCACCCGAGGTTCAGTATTTAATCCCAACTTCTTACCAATAGATTCAGAAATAAAATAAACTAGAGACCCATTATCAAACAAAGTATCTACCTTTGTATGCTTAATTATGACCCTTATGTGGAAAAGCTCGTTTCTTTTCTTATCATCATTTTCAAACTTATGAGACTAAATAGAAGAATTTGAGCTATAAGAAGTTATGCCTTTACTTCCCATTGCAGTGATCCTTGTCTCAACACCTAAATTTGACCCAATGTCTTGTTGCACTGTAGCAATAGTCTTTTCCTTCCCCTTGTCCTGGAACTTATTTGGTAGTAACTCATGATGCAATCTCCAACACTTGGCCTCCACATGTCCTTTCTTAACGCAATGAGGACATGCAGGCTGTTCAATCTGTTTCTTTACTATAGTTGTTTTCTTACCCTTCTCCTTTCCTTTTGACTGCTCCTCAAACTTAAGTGGATTCTTATACACATTCTCCATACCGTGTTTACCTTTGCTAGATTTAAGATTATTATTTTGTACTGACACTTCCTCTATTTTATAAGGATTAAACATCAAAATAGTATGGTAAAGATAAGAATGCAAACCACCAATATACTTAAAAATAGTTTCACGAGTGTGTAATGGAATTTCCATTGCTAAAGCTTTCTTCTTAAATTCTTGAGTATAAGCTTGAACATTTTTCCCTTTTGATTGTCTTAGATGTAACCATTCAATCATAGATGTTTGAGTATAATACAAAGGATATAATTGTTCCTTAATGTAGAAATAAATTCAACCCAAGAAGAAATGGTTTTACCATGTCGTACTAGATCTGCTTAAGTTTGACTCTCCCACCATACTAAAGTTGTATCGTCCATGAAAGGAGTAGCCAACTAAATATTTACAGTATCTTCCTTGATCTTCTGCACCCTACAATAAAATTCTATCTGTTTGACATAGTTGTTGAATTTTTATGCATTCAATTCTCCATCATAAACCAACAAGTTAAACTTAACATCTAACTTCAATAATGACATATCATGAGAATGAAAAGGATTTTTAAATTGCTTATTCTTGGAATAATATTCACTTGCACTATTAGTAGATGATAAAGAAGAATGTTTAGAAGGTCCTCCGCCTTCACCTCCTCCTTCAACCTTTACTAAAGATTCACCTTCTACAGTTGTTTGAACTCTTCGATACAAATCTTCCACTATGTCCTTCATAATAAGGAGTGTATACATGACTTCCTTTGGGCTCATGGGAAGATATTCTTCTTCATTTCACGTGGATGGCATTTATCGTTTGTGAAATCCTCTTTTAATTTCTATATTGAAACTTGAAATCTTTCTTTCACCTCGTTTGAGTTTAACTCTCGTAAACATTCACCTTTCGGACCAGCTTCGATACCACTTGATCCAAAAATATTAAGGTATCAATCCATTAGTGAACATTGGCATTGAATATGATTTGGTTACAATATCTTTAACTAACAGTTCACTCCGCAATTAAGTGATTATCCTTGCTCATCTAAGCACTTTTATTATGAAATTAACTTGCATAATTAATTCATCATAAGTGAAATGTGTAAGATAAAGCAGAGAACAAAAGAGACAAAAAACTTGTTAATGGAGTTCACCCCTCTTGGGCTACGTTTCTTGGTCCACTTCTGATAGTGAGACCAATCTCATTATTCTCAATTCAATTACAATTCAAGTTCTAAAGTCACCCTTCAGTTCTGTAACTCAGACTTAGAAACATAAACCACCACTAGATTCTTCTCGAAATCATCATACTTTGAAGTATAAACTATGTTATACTTGGCTCAACATTGAAATATCTAAAGACACCCTCCATATCTGAAACTCATACTCATAAATAGAAGTCAAAATTGCATTTCTCTCAAAATTTCAAGTCTTTTGAGTATAAACTCAACCACCTTTGGCTTTAGCATTGGGACTCCCTCTCTTGGCATGAATAACAACGTTGTATTGTACTTTTCATTACGCATTGTCAGTCTATATCACCTCAAGTTATGTGTCAGGGTTTAATTAAGGCGAGTTCGTCCAACCATGGCTCAACCTCCGGTCATCCATTGCTTAAATGGCAGTGGATTGGTGGCATGGAACATGGAACCACATGGCCCGGTTGGATGGTTTGTTACACTGTTTGGTGGGAGGGTGGGGGTTCAAACCCCACCAACCCTAGCCTCTGTTACACATTGAAAAATGGTTTATATATAACATGGATTGTTGAAAGCTCTGGTGTGTTTCCCTGCACCCAATAGGGCCATTCCTATTATATGCAAGCCTACTTGGCCTTCTTGAAGGTGTCGCGTGGCACCTTATAATTGGTCCATGTGTGCATAACTAGTGCTAAGTCACTTTACGGATGCCACATCACACTTCCACCTAATCATATAGATGCCATGTGTTAAACTCTTACTGATCCACTTGTCATATGGCCTACCACTTCGGCTGGCACATGAATTCCATGTCGTCTCTACCACATTTCTTGAACAACTACCATGTGTCACTACCACATCAACACCACCTATTTGCCACATAAGTGCTATGTCACCATACAATTGACACATTATTCATATGAATTCCACATGTCACTTCCAAACTGGTCCAACTAGGCACCAAATGTGCCAAATTTAGGTAACACATGGCATCCCCTCATGCTACCACGTCAACATGCTGACATCACATGTGCCATGTTGACTATATGGACAATCCACATGGCATCATATAGACTTGCCATGTGGCACCCCTAATTTACCTTTTTTATTTTTTTGTCGAAACTGCACAACACTGTATCTTCCTCATACGACATTTGACACCCCCTGTTATTGTCCCAAATCCTTGATTTGGACAACTACTATATGGGTCCTACAGTCCCACCTACCCCAATGCAATCCAAACATTAGCGATACCTCCATCACAAATGGCACAAGATGCTCCTAAATATACATCGTATGGAGCCCACAATGCATATATCAACCACAGGGGTATAATCCTTATTACCCATTCCCATGTCCTCCTGCTTCGACCCCCATGCCTCATGTGGGTGTCGATTCAGTACATCCCTCTTGCGCAACAAGCTCAAAAATTTGAGTAATTGAACATCACCAATCCCTATAATCCTCAAAAAACAAGGGAGGAAGAAAGGAAAATACAAGTAGAACAAGTAGTAGGGCAAGGGCGTAACCCATCACCCCAGTAGAATCAAAACTTGGGTAACCAAAATGCGGGGACTAACAACCCCCCCAAACAAGGCAAAAACTTCAAAATGGGGACCAATTATTCTTGCTCAATCTGTGGAGAGTATGGTCACTATACTCACTATTTTTGCTAATCCTGGATTTCCAACAATTAGTGGAAGCAAATAAAAAGACCCCAACAAACCCCCCTGAGGCACCTAATGTACAATAATCCCAGCAGGTTGTCTTGCAACAACCATTTTCCAATTAAGGAGTGGTTACCCAACAAAAAGAACCATGCCCCCAAAACAACAATTCTTACTAGAACATCTACATGAACACGGTCAATGCCAACCTCCAAACTTGAGCTAAATGTTATGGTGGGCTTGACCCTCCTAAAGGGGAATATGTACCTACTCCTTTGGGAGGCCCTCTGCAAATTCCATGCCTAAGCATGGAACAAATCCCGAGGATTCCAAATGCGCCACTTTGGTGCACCCCCCATAACGCTCACATGAAATTATCCCAGAACTACACTATTGTGGATGACTTGGCTCAGTCCCCCATTGCCATGCAGGGTAATTTTTAGGGGAGAAATTTCACCAATTCGCTATTTTTTTAAATCATAATATTTGCCAAAATTTACAAGTTTTAGTAGTAAATTGCATGTTTCATATTTAATATCAGCCTACCTATCTATATACTTAGTTTTTTCAATCCAAAATAATCGTCGATGATACTATACTTTAGTATAATTACGTCGAAGGTGTTTTCCCTATGGAGATGCAGTCTCAAAATATTCCTCATCTCCCTGGCCATTAACAATTCGATAGGTGTCACATCGGATTAGCGAATGGAGCCTGGACAGGTGTTTTGTCTCGCGTCGGATTATTTCCAGGTTGACCAAATGGCATGCGGGTCATTCTTTGCAGTTGGGCCCTTGATTCTGCAATATCGATTGGGGAACTTCTATCCCGCAGACCGTAGGTGTCCTCTGTGTTACGGCTAGTGCTGCATGTGAATGAATTGATGGACTTTATGGATTGATTTCCAGTTGCGGGTCATTGTTTGTAGTTGGTGTTTAGTGTGAATGGCTGGTGGCTTGCATGCTTTCACTACACTTCTATCTGTTGTCCTAAACTAACGACCCTGACATTTATTTGTACAATATTTTACTGGCCTTCCCTGCACTTTATTTATCTCGATTCGACAGAGTCCTTGCCAAGACTTTACGTCGACGATTTTGCGAAAGTTTCGGTCCAGCAGTTGTTGTGGGTTTAGCCTAAGTTTCGGTCCAGCAGGCTCACAATTTGGTCAAGGTTTCATTTCATGAGTGCTTCATTCAATGAATACACTTTTCCCATATCCCTTAATCCACTAGCATTAATGTTTCATCAATGCATTGTTGCTCAATCAATGCAAGAAAGCTTGTTATATGATTCAGACATGGGTCAATATCTTCATCTTTGCTCAGCTTATGATGATCTACAAAATCTTCTTAAAAGACTGCATTTGTTGCATTTGTTATTGCACTGCCTTTGCTTTGCACATATAATCAGACCTTCAGGTAACCACATATTGATTTTGCAGAGCTTCATTTACACTTTACAGTTTCCAATGAAGGTTTTTGCAACTTTTCTTTAAGTTTGCAGGCATTCCTTTAATCTGCTTAAATGTTTTGAATATTCATTTCGTCTGATTATGAGATGGTAAAAAAACCTTGCTTTTCTTTGCTATTATTGCTGCTGTGTTGTGGTAATAGGAACTTTGAGGTTTGAGGTCCAAAATACAATATTCCCTGATTTTTTTTTCCCGACAATAAAAATTGCAATACTTTTTTACCTAAAATAAATTTCTTTCCATCTTCCACTTTCCGCTGTGCGGAATTCAAAATACGCAAATGCCAAATTCCAACTTTCACAAATTTAAAATTGTGAAAATCGAAAGTTACATATTTGCAACGAAATGCAAGCGGAAATCGGTAAATACACAAGATTGTTGTGTGTTTCCGTAACCCGCAACCTGCAATTTGCAGGATTGCGAGTTGTAGAAAGGGATAAATAAGAAGTTGATTGAAGTTGTCACTCTTTCTCTCTGAAAATAAAATATCTGTCTTTGAAAATAAAATCGATTTAGTTGTAACTTTAGAACAATATTATGCTTTCGGCTTTCCGCTTTCGGTTTTTTACCCTGTAGTTTAATTTAATATTTTTGTTGTATGTTTTCGCAACCCACAATTTGCGGGATTGCAAATTGCGTAAAGGAATAAATAAAATTTCGCTATTTTGTAACTCGCAACCCGCTATTTTATAATCCTGCATCCCACAATTGCGGATTGAGGGTTGCGGGATGGTGAATAAAATATTAAATGATATATTTACATATTAATATATAAACTGTGTAATATAATGAAGAATAAAAAATGATTGCAATTAAGAATTAAAAAAATTATAGTGAAAAATTGACACAAGACACAAATTAATCTATTAATGTTTATTTCAAATTTTGAACAACTGCCATTGAATCAATCTCGACAGTACTGCCACAACGGAAAGCGCAAGTCGAAAATGTCAAATCCAAGTTTTAGCATTAATATTTATAACAGATAATGAATAATAGTTCATATTTGATTGAGGTTGTTGAAGTTTAAGAAACTGAAGTTGATTGAAGTTGTTGAAGTTGTTGCTCTTTCTCTCTGAAAATTAAATCTTTGTTTTTGAAAATAAAATCAATTTAGCTGTAACTTCATAACAGTATTCTGCCTTCGGCTTTCTACTTTCGTATTTTTACCCGATAGTTTGATTTAAGATTTTGGTTGTGTTTCCACAATGCGCAACCCACAATTTGTGGGATTGCAAATTGCGGAAAGGGATAAATAAAATTTCACTATTTTGTAATCCTGCCACCTGCTATTTTATAATTTCTGCATCCTGGATCCCACATCCCGTTGAATGTGGGTTACGGGATGGTAAATAAAATATTAAATGATATATTTACAAATTAGTTTATAAACTGTGTAATATAATGAAGAAGAAAAAATTATTACAATTAAGAATTAAAAAATTTATATTGAAATATTGAAAGAGGACAGAAATTAATCTATTAATGTTTATTTCAAAATTTGAACAACTTCCATAGAATCAATCTTGACACTACTATCATGAAATATGTTTATGCAAAAAAAAATGTTGTCATATATGCATTTTTTTTCATTCGATCACATGAATATGTTACATTGCAATTTTTTGTTGTTGTTCATGCCCTGTTTCATTTCACAGGAAAATATAACCATCACGCTATGGAGAGGATGCTAACTGAAGATTCTATTTCACTCTTGCTACATGGTGCTGTCAACCTTTTCCCGTTGGTACAGGTCTCCTCATTAAACCAAGTGAACTCACTCAACTCATCATCTATTCGGTTCCGAATTTCTATCTCAAACGGGCTTCGCAAGCATGACCTATTGCTTCCAACTATATATAGTAGTCTTGTAGAAATTGGACAGCTAAAGGAAGGATCTATAATCAAAGTTACCAACTGTACATGCAACAGTGTACATAGTGTAACGTATGTTTAATTCCTTTGTTGTCTTTCTCCACTTAATCAATTTCACACTGTTCATGAATCCAAGGTGTTTCTATCCCATTGAACTCTAACATACTTCTTCTCATAGGACTATTGTATTGCTTGCACTCGAAGTTGTCACAGTGGATGCAACAATTATTGGAGATCCTGTACCTTACCATAGTATCTGTACCTTCTCCTTCGCAGAGTTGTTCCTTTGTTCCAGTGAATCCTAGCTCATTAGATGAAAACCTTGCCTTGGCTACATCAACTATTCCATTCACATCACTCTCCTCTTCTGACAAAGTTTGGAACATTCAAGGCCGAGTTATTTCCAAGACAAAGCTACATGAATATGGAAACCAACGAGGGTCTCGAAAAATCTTTGGATTTGACATTGTTAATGCTTCACACGATGAAATACATATATCTGGATTCAATGAATTGGCACTCTCTTTGTATGACCAAATACATATAGGAATAGTGTACATAGTATCAAATGGCACAGTGAAAGGATCCAATCCAATTTTCAACCATTTGAAAAACCATAATGAGAATTTTCTAGGTTCCTCCTCAACCATCCAACCATGCTTAAGCGAATATCCCTTAATACATTTTTATTGATTTAACTTTAAAACAATTCGGGAGATACAAAGTATACCCGTCAATTCGATGGTGGACCTTGTTGGCCCTGTCATTTCAATTTATCCTACATCCACAATACGGAAACGAGATGGTGTTGAGACTGTTAAGCGCACTATTGGACTCCATGACATGGTAGGCTATAGTATTGACGTAACACTTTGGGGAGAGCATTGCCAAATTGAAGGAGCCGATCTTGCCAACCTGCATGGTTTACCTACGCATCCAACTGTAGCAATCAAAGGTGGTCGTGTTACAGATTTTAATGGAGAAAGTGTTGGAACTATTTCTAACACTGATGTTTTTATAAACCCAAAAATTGAAGACACTTCAGCTCTCCAAAAATGGTTTCATGATAATGGATTTTGTTCAGCATTGCCATCGTTGAGCTGAAAGTTTAATGCCTCTCATTCTGGTTTTCGTAAAGTCATTACCATCAATGACTTACAATCTCTTCAATCATCTGAAAAACCTGTTTGGTACTCTCTTGCAGCAACCATCACAAATGTTAACATGGATGACTTTTATTTCCTTGCATGCCCTCTTTTTGTTGGCGAAATACAATGCATGAAAAAGATTTCCCACAAAGTTGGATACATTTGGCATTGTGCTAAATGTGATGGAGAGTTTCTTGAATGTGACTACCGATATATACTAAAGGTTGACTTGGAATATGTCTCTGGATACCTTCATGGTGTGATAGAATTTGACAATGCTGCAAATCAACTCATGGGAATTTCTACAAAAGATCTGTGTCTTCTCTCAACTGAAACAACATCACTTGATGAAATAGTGCAGAGGATCTGCAACCAAAAATTACTTCTTACTCTTTCATTTAGAACAGAGATCTTTTGCAGAGTTGCAGGCCTAAAAGTTGTAATTGTCATGGTTGAAAACAAATAAATGACATTTTCAGATGGACACATAAATATATACATTTTTCCAACTTGATACTTAACCATTCTTCATTGTTTATAATGAATGCTGTCAATTCTCAATTTTAACTCCTTGTTTCATTGTTCAACATAGAAGGGTATTTTTTTAACTCTCTTATAGCACCACTTTCTTGCAATCTCATACTTCTAATGTACAAGTTATCACTTACCATTTATTACACAAATTTTTGATAAAACATATATGGTAGTTTTTAAGTACAATGCTATTTTGCTATTATGTTTTTAATAAAATGGACAACCCTGTTCTCTTGTTTATGAGCACAACTTTTCATTACCTTGTACATAACAATAATTACAGTTACTTTTTTTTCATATATACTTTCTCGCACTACACTTTGTTCTTCTATATTGTTGTTTTCTTACAATTATCAAGCTACAACTTGAAAAAAAAAAGTTACTCCAGTTATATTATTTTAAGCTACATTCTTACTACCCCATATGCAATGAATTAACATTTGTTTCTTATCTTCTGCTTTATATCCATATAGTTTGCAGTTAATACATATACAAAATATGTTGCTGCCAACAATCAAGCTTCTAAGTGTTTAACAAGTTTACAATTTTCTTCTAGGCATTATGCGAAATCATGACAATGAACAAGCCAATGCACAAAGAAGAGTTTTATATGCACAAAACATAGATAAAAACAACAAGAAATAACGTCTTATTTACAGGGTTGCTCGTATGTATGTGGATATGTCTTCTTCAATTTCTCTTGCGAAACCTGTCGACTCAGCTTCACTTCCATCTCCTATGCCAAATCCATTGAACAACCACCTCAATTAATCACAACAACGATTTCATAAAAAAATGGACGAACTAGCTGATATGCATGTCTACTCGATTTGCAAAGAATGTTACCCTGGTATTTTAACGAAAAAATTCCATGGTTCATACACTTGTTCTCATTGTATTCTAGAACGAAAAGGCCATCGCTTTTCATTGGAAAACAATATGGATCCAGGCAACCAACCAACTGTCCTTGCAGTACTTACACAGGTTGAAGAAATGATCATTAGTCGTGCTAACCCAATCTTGCAAGTGACACATGCTCATGGTCACGTCAATATAAATACTTTGGCCATACTATTTGCTTCCCCCAAGACATTTCCAATATTGCCACATACCTACCGCATGTAGTATCAAAACTCGACATCCTCGTTGTTCGGAAATGCAATTCTACGAACAATCCATATGAACTGTTTGTTAGTCAAACACATGTTCTTGCTGCCCTTCAATTCAAAATGGAAAACGACCCATACTACAAGGATGTATAAGTCAACCCAATTGCATTAGCTTCTTTGCCTCTTATTTCAGCAAAAATTTCATCTTTTATTCCGCATCTTAATAGCAATGCTACATTATCTCATTAGATTTTTTTTTCCTGTACAGATCAATTACCAAATTCATTTGAACCCTATGAATTGGAATCCTCATCATTTATTTCAACACAAACTAATGCTAGAACTAAGGTTGAAGAAATTAGACAGTTGTTACACATACCAAATATCCCACTACCACCTTCCATTGACTGGCCCCCTATAGAAATGTCCCCTATCAATGAGTACAACACAAAATACCTTATTTCCATGGATTTTCCAACTTTTTTCCCCACAGGTACAACAATGTTATTACAACCACGCATTCATGAGGTTGATATGCACAAATATGCACTTCACCTCATTCGCTATCATGACAATAGATTTGGCCAACATCCTCACTTCCGATACTACATATACAATCTAATTATGTGTCATCGAAGTAATGCTACTACCTTTGTTTTTGTCAAAAAAAATATTGAATATACACTACCTCCCACGATACTTGAGCTTGTCAACCAATTGCAAGACATGCCTAATGAGAAAATTGGTGAGTGGGTTGCAAGATTTGGGTCTTCATTACGTGGAACATTTTCATATTGGAACAAAAGTAGAGTTGAACTGACAAATATGATCAATCAACAAGGTACACCAACGTTCTTCTTCACCCTTAGTGCA